>PVLC010038156.1:0-14917 GCA_004027655.1 Graphiurus murinus | reverse complement strand
TACTGGGGACTGAACTCAGGGGCGTTCTACCTCCGAGCTATACCCCCAGCCCTATTTTTTATTCTTTATTTTGAAACCGAGTCTCACTAAGTTGCGGAGGGCCTCACTAGGTAGCTGAGGCTGGCCGCGAACCCGGATCCTCCGGTCTCAACCTCCCGAATGCTGGGATTACAAGCGTGCGCCACCACGCCCGGCTCTTTTTAAGTTTTTTTATCATTATTATTTTGTTGTGGTACTAGGGATTGAACTCGGGCGTTCTACCTCCGAGCTATACCCCCAGCCCTATTTTTTATTCTTTATTTTGAAACCAGGTCTCACTAAGTTGTGGAGTGCCTCACTAGGTAGCTGAGGCTGGCCACAAACTCGGATCCTCAGGTCTCAGCCTCCCGAATGCTGGGATTATAAGCAGGCGCCACCACGCCCGGCTATTATTTTATTTTATTTATTTTTGTGGTACTGGAGGTTCAACTCAGGGGCATTCTACCTCTGAGCTATATCCCTATGCCTATTTTATTCTTTTATTTTGAAACAGGGTCTCATTAAGTTGTTGAGGCTGCCACAAACCTGTGATCCTCCTGTCTCAGCCTCCCAAATACTGGGATTACAGGTGTGCACCACTGTGCCTGGCCTTTTTTAAATTTTGAAACTGGGTCTTACTGAGTTGCAGAGGGCCTCAATAAGCTGTCCTCCTGTCTCAGCCTCCCAAATATTGGGAATACGGGTGTGTGCCACCATACCCAGCACTTTTTTTTTTTTTTTTGTGGTACTGGGGATTGAACTAAGGGGCATTCTACCTCCAAGCCTTACCCCCAGCCTGATTTTATTTATTTGGAAATAGGGTCTTGCTAGGTTGATGAGAGTCTCACTACTTGCTGAGAGTATCTTTGAACCCGTGATCCTCTTGTCTCAGCCTCCCAAGTACTGAGATTACAGGTGTGAGCCACCACACCTGGCATCCCAGCCCTATTTTTTATCCTTTATTTTTAACAGGGTCTCACTAAGTTGCGGAGGGCCTCACTAGGTAGCCGAAGCTGGCCTCGAATCTGTGATCCTCCTGTCTTAGCCTTCCAAGTACTAGCATTACAAGTTTGTGCCACTATGCCTGGCTCTCAGCCCTATTTTATTTATTTATTTATTTATTTATTTATTTATTTATTTATTTATTTATTTATTTATTTATTTATTTATTGCGGTACTGGGGATTCAACTCAGGGGCATTCTACCTCCGAGCCATACCCCCAGCCCTATTTTTTATTCCTTATTTTGAAACCAAGTCTCACTAACTTGCGGAGTGTCTCACTAGGTAGCTGAGGCTGGCTGCGAACCCGGATCCTTCAGTCTCAGCCTCCCGAATGCTGGGATTACAAGCGTGCGCTACCATGCCCGGCTTTATTTTTTATTTGAAACAGGGTCTTGCTTCGCTAGGTTGATTTCCGAGTTTCACAACTTGCTGAGGCTATCCTTGACCCTGTAATCCTCCTGTTTTAGCCTCCGAGTACTGAGATTACAGGTGTGTGCCACCATGTCTGGCTATGCCCCCGCCCCCTTTTTTTTGTGGTACTGGGGATGGAATCCAGGGACATTTTACCACCGAGCTATATTCCCAGTCTTATTTTTTATTCTTTATTTTGAAACAGGGTCTCACTAAGTTGTAGAGGGCCTCAGAAATTGCTGAGGCTGGCTGCAAACCTGCAGTCCTCCTGTCTCAGCCTACCCAAGTACTGAGATTAGAAGCGTGCACCACCAGGCTTGGCTATTTTTTGTTTTGAAACAAGGTCTTACTAGGTTGCTGAGCCTGGCTTTGAACCTGTAGTCCTCCTGTCACAGCCTACTAAGTATTGGTATTAATCATGTGTCACCACACCCAGCCCAAGTATTTCTTTTCAGAAAGACAATTTTAAACTGTGTGGTGGCACACACCTATAATCCCAGTGTTTGGTAGGCTCAGACAGGAGGACAAGAAGTTCGAGGTCAGTTTGGCATGGTGGCGCAAGTTTATAATCCCAATACTTGGGAGGCTGAGATAAGAGGATCACAGGTTCTCGGCCAGCCTCAGCTATTTAGGCCAGTACTGCAAAAAAAAAAAAAAAAAAAAAAAAAAAAAGTTCCAGGTCAGCCTCAGCAACTTGGAAAGATTCTGCTTGAAAATAAAAATTAAAATAGGGCTATAGCAAGCCGGGCATGGTGGCGCACGCTTGTAATCCCAGCATTTGGGAGGCTGAGACCGGAGGATCCGGTTCTTGGCCAGCCTCAGCTACCTAGTGAGGCCCTCTGCAACTTAGTGAGACTCGGTTTCAAAAACTAAAGAATAAAAAATAGGGCTGGGGGTATAGCTCAGAGGTAGAATGCCCCTGAGTTCAATCCCCAGTACTGCAAGAAAAATAAATAAATAAATAAATAAATAAAATAAAATAGGGCTATAGCTCAGAAGTAGACTGCCCTTGGGCCCAATATCTAGAACCACAAAGAAAAGAAAGAAAGAAAAAAAAAAAAAAGACTCTCAGAACCTGTCTTTTTATTTTATTTTATTTTTTTGGTGGCACTAGGGATTGAACCCAGGGGCATTCTACCTCTGGGCTACACCTCCAGTCCTATCTTTTATTCTTTATTTTGAAACAGGGTCTTACTTAGTTGCAGAGGGCCTCACTAAGTAGTTGAGGCTGGCCGTGAACCTGGATCCTCCTGTCTCAGCCTCCTAAGTACTGGGATTATAAGCATGGGCCACTACGCCCGGCTACTTGTCTCTCTTTTTTTTTTTTTTTTTTTTTTGCAGTACCGGGGATTGAACTCAGGGGCATTCTACCTCCGAGCTACACCCCCAGCCCTATTTTTTATTCTTTACTTTGAAACCGAGTCTTACTAAGTTGCGGAGTGTCTCACTAGGTAGCTGAGGCTGGCCAAGAACCCGGATCCTCCGGTCTCAGCCTCCCGAATGCTGCGATTATAAGCATGCGCCACCACGCCCAGCTTACTTGTCTGTATTAAAAAAAAATTTTTTTTTTTTTATGGTATAGGGGATGGAACCCAGAGACCTTTTACCTCTGGGCTACACCCACAGACCTATTGTATTTTTTTATTTGGAGACAAGGTCTCACTAAGTTGCTGACAGCATCACTAAGTTGCTGAGGCTGGCTTCGAACTTACGATTCTCCTGTCTCAGCCTCCCAAGTACTGGGATTACAAGCGTGTACCACAACACCTGGCTAGAACCTCTCTCTCTCTCTTTTTTTTCCTGTGGTACTGGGGATTGAACCCAAGGGCATTCTACCTCTGATCTACACCCCCAGCCCTATTTCTTAGTCTTTATTTTGAAGCAGGGTCTCACTAAGTTACAGAGGACCTCACTAAGTAGCTGAGGCTGGCTGCAAACCTGAGATCCTCCTGCCTCAGCCTCCCAAGTACTGGAATTACAAACCTGCACCACCACGCCCAACTCTGTCTCTTTAAATATTGGTTTCAATGTAATTCTTACCATTCTTTAGCTGTGACTGTTGTTCTGTGTAGTGTAAGAATTTTCTTGCTTTTGCGAGGAAACAGAAAAATATTTTCTGAGAAAAGGTGTGATTGGCCTTATGTAGAATGTGCCTCAAAGGAGCTTGCTGAAGTGGTGGCAGGGCCCAGAGGGACTCTGTGGCTGAGGGAAGGAAGCATCTCAGTTGAGCCTATAGAATATAGTCTGAGCAGGTAAGTAGCCTTATCTGACAAGATGTTGGAAATGTTTTCGTTT
This sequence comes from Graphiurus murinus, assembly GCA_004027655.1. Classification (NCBI taxonomy): domain Eukaryota; kingdom Metazoa; phylum Chordata; class Mammalia; order Rodentia; family Gliridae; genus Graphiurus; species Graphiurus murinus. The sequence goes on along the minus strand of PVLC010038156.1, from coordinate 11,190 downwards.
CCTTTGTTAAAATCTATGTGTAGCCAGGCGTGGTGGCGCACGCTTGTAATCCCAGCATTCAGGAGGCTGAGACCAGAGGATCCGGGTTCGAGGCCAGCCTCAGCTACCTAGTGAGGCACTCCGCAACTTAGTGAGACCCGGTTTCAAAATAAAGAATAAAAAATAGGGCTGGGGGTGTAGCTCGGAGGTAGAACGCCCCCGAGTTCAATCCCCAGTACCGCAAAAAAAAAAAAAAAAAAATCTATGTGTATTTTCACTTTTTCTCCAAATGCCTGATTCTATAATAGTAATAGATATGTATGGAGCTTTTTGTTGTTGGTTTTAACAGAAACCCCAAAGGTTCTGTGTTTGGGAACCCTAAGTGACAGCTGTATTCTAATACATTTAAGCCATTATTACTCTTTCTCAAAAGACATTTGGGAGCCTGAGTAGAAAGACTTGTCATTGTACAGATTAAATGTGATAAAATGCCTAGTTGGGAAACCTGTAATGAATAGTGCTTTCTTTTGAAATAGGTTAAAGGAAGATGGAAGTGGAAGTGCTTATGACAAAGAGTCTATGGCAATTATCAAGCTGAATAATACAACTGTCCTATATTTAAAGGAGGTGACTAAATTTTTGGCACTGGTCTGCATTCTTAGGGAAGAGAGCTTTGAGCGAAAAGGTAATTGCATTTTACAAAACTGTCGTTTTTATGTTAATTTTTTGGTCATAATTTCTCAGGTCCTTGGAAACGAGAAAGTACTATTGCAGTGTTAGGCAAATCTAAAAAAATATCAGTTTAAACTTTTTTTTTTGCTGTGGTGGGGATTGAACTCAGGGGCATTCTACCTCCGAGCTATACCCCCAGCCCTATTTTTTATTCTTTATTTGGAAACAGGGTCTCACTAAGTTGCGGAGTGCCTCACTAGGTAGCTGAGGCTGGCCTCCAACCCGGATCCTCCGGTCTCAGCCTCCCGAATGCTGGGATTACAAGCGTGCGCCACCACGCCCGGTGCAGGCTACTTTCTTGCTACATTTATTGGCCTTTGCTCATTCTTCAAACTTTTCAGCCTTCGAAACATGTGACCCCGTTGGGTCCTTCCTTTTCTGGAACTTTCTTCTCCCTTTGTTTCCTTAAAATGGATTGCTTTGGGTTATTTTATGGATTTCTCTGACCGCCTCTCCTGTGTCTTCTGTTCTTTTTGATCCTGTGTTCTTCAGGTTGAATTCTGCTTGCTTCTTTCACTTACTCTCCAAGTCAGCTCATCCAGTTCATGGCTTTGGTTCATCTTCTGTGTGTGGCTGATTGAAAAATTCACGCCTCTAGCTCTTACAGGGTTCATATTCCAGTCCAAGCTTGGAGTTATTAGTAAGGCAGCTTCACTGATATAGATGATTGCTTTCTTGGCCATTGTGTCAGTTATTGACTGATGATGATTTTCCCCTTTGTTTCATGATTCTTTTGGCTACCCTCTTTTGTTACCAGTCCTGCCATTTTTCCTATGTCCAAGCTTAGATGTTGCAGAGTCAATTTGTGGTTTTATTGCTGAAGGGGTCCTTGCAGATTAGGTCATAGAGGGACTTTCATGTTCTCCTTTTCCAATTCTTCTATGTCATTTACATTGTGTTTTCACCAAATCCTATTATTTGTTCCTTGGAACTGTTTCTTGAGGATCTTTTCCATGTCCACTGTCAGTTAAGGTCTTCCTTGTGGAACTGCAGTAACCTCCTACTGGTTAATACTCATCCTTTTTTTTTATTGCAGTACTGGGGATTGAACCCAGGGCCATTCTGCCTCCAAGCTACACCCCCCAGCACTATTTTTCATTCTTTTTTCTCTTTTTAGGTACTGGGGATGGAACCCCAGGGGCATTCTACCTCTGAGCTACACCCCCTAGCCCTAATTTTTTATTCTTTATTTTGAAACAGGGTCTCACTAAGTTGTAGAGGGCCTCACTAAGTAGCTGAGACTGGCTGCGAACCTTGGATCCTCCTGTCTCAGCCTCCCAAGTACTGGGATTGCAGGTATGTGCCACCATGCCTGGTTCTTATTTTTATTTTGAAACAAGGTTTCCCTAGGTTGATTAGAGTCTCATTACTTGCTGAGGCTGGCGTTGAACCTGTGGTCTCCTGTCTCAGCCTCCCAAGAACTAGGATTACAGGTGTGTGCCACCACGCCTAGCTGCATATTCATGCATTTGACATACATACTGAAGGTCTAATATGTGTCATGCTCTATTCAAAGGTGGACTGGTTTTCAGAATATTTGTTGTTGTGTTGGGGTTTGAACTCAGAGCCTCATGCACCTAAGCAAGCATCCTACAACTGAGCTACACCCCTAGTCAGAAAACTTTTTTTTTTTTTTTTTTTTTTTTTTGCGGTACTAGGGATTGAACTTGGGCATTCTACCTTCGAGCTACACCCCCAGCCCTATTTTTTATTCTTTATTTTGAAACAGGGTCTCACTAAGTTGTGGAGTGCCTCACTAGGTAGCTGAGGCTGGCCTCGAACCCAGATTCTCCTGTCTCAGCCTCCCGAATGCTGAGATTACAAGCCTGCGCCACCACGCCTGGCTCGTCAGAAAACTTTTTATTGTGTTAACATTCTAGAATCTACAATAGCTCTCTATCATTTTCTGCAACAAGATCCCACTCTTCTAGCTGGGCATGGTGTCACATGCCTGTGATCCCAGTACTTAGGAGGCTGGGACAAAAAAATTGCAGATTCAAGGTCAGCCTCAGCAATTTAACAAGACCCTGAGTACCTTAGTGAGACCTGTTTGAAAAAAAAAAAAAAATGTATATAGGGTTGAGATAGAATGGTCTTGGGTTCAATCCCCAGTACCAAAAAAGATCCCACTCTTCTACCTGAGCTTTTAAAGAAATATTTCAAGCTGAGTGTGGTGGCACATGCCTGTAATCCTAGTACTTGGGAGACTGAGATAGGAGAATCTCAGGTTTGAGACCAGCCTCAGCAACTTAGCAAGACTCTCAGCAGCCTAGCAAGACCCTGTTTTAAAACAAAAAATAAAAAGGGCTGGAGATGTAGCTTGGAGGTAGAAATGCCCCTAGGTTCAATCCCCAATGACACACACGTACACACACACACACACACACACACACACACACACACACATCAGATACACATATTTTTTTCAGATAAAACAAATGTATGGCCGGGCGTGGTGGCGCACGCTTGTAATCCCAGCATTCGGGAGGCTGAGACCAGAGGACCCGGGTTCGCGGCCAGCCTCAGCTACCTAGTGAGGCACTCCGCAACTTAGTGAGACTCGGTTTCAAAATAAAGAATAAAAAATAGGGCTGGGGGTGCAGCTTGGAGGTAGAATGCCCCTGAGTTCAATCCCCAGTACCGAAAAAAAAAAAAAAAAAAAACCAAAAAACAAATGTATGCATTCACTTTTAAGCTTAAGAACTAAAATGTGACAAATAACAGTTAAAATCTTCTGTTTTCTTTCTCTCAATTACCATTCCTCTCTTTGTGCTATGCGGGTTTTATTTCTTCCTCTGCATGATCCCTAAACAATATATAGAGTATTGCGTGTCTTTGTATAATGATGCCTGAATAGAAGTTGTCATCTCTGTTTCTTCTCATTGAAGGTTGATTCTGAGATTTATCCATTTGACAACACATAGCTGTAGTTCATTCACTTTCACTGCCACATAGTATTCTATGGGCTGAATATACAATAATCTTTCTTATTGGGCGTTCAGATTATTTTAAAAATTACAAATAGTTTTGTGATGAATGCTCATGAACAAGTTTGCCTTTGCACATGTGGAATATTTCCTTAGGGTATGTATTTAGGAGTGGGATTCATAGAGTATATTCATTTTCAACTTGCTAGACATTATCAAATTATTTTCCAAATACTGCCATTTTCATCTCAGGCAGTACTGTATGAGAATTCTCATCACTTCTTATTCTTGATAATGCTTGATATTGCCGGGTGTGGTGGCGCATGCTTTTAATCCCAGCATTCGGGAGGCTGAGACCGGAGGATCCGGGTTCGCGGCCAGCTTCAGCTACCTAGTGAGGCACTCCACAACTTAGTGAGACTCGGTTTCAAAATAAAGAATAAAAAATAGGGCTGGGGGTATAGCTCAGAGGTAGAATGCCCCTGAGTTCAATCCCCAGTACCGCAAAAAAAAAAAAAAAAAAAAAAAAAAAAATAATGCTTGATATTGTCAAACTGTTTAATTATTGTCAGTCTGATAGGTATGAAATGGTATCTTATTTGGTTCTTAATTACTCATTTTTACTTTTTTTAATTATTGAGTTGGGCAAGTGTCTTTCCTTTTAGTTCATATACTTATTATTATTATTATTTTTTTTAAAGTACTGGAACTGAACCCAGGGGCATTCTACCTCTGAAACATATCCCCAGCCCTATTTTATTTTTTTTACAGGGTCTTACCAAGTTGTTGAGGGCCTCTCTAGATTGCTGAGACTGACCTCAAACCTGTGATCCTCCTGTCTCAGGAGGATCAGGATCCCCAAGTATTAGGATTATGGGCATGCACCACTATGCCTGGATTCTAGTTGATATAACTTTATATTTATATTTTTATTATGTTTTATGTTGTGGTGATGGGGATTGAACCTAGGATTTTTTTTTTTTTTTTTGGTACTGGGGATTGAACTCAGGGGCATTCTACCTCCGAGCTACACTCCCAGCCCTATTTTTTATTCTTTATTTTGAAACCGAGTCTCACTAAGTTGTGGAGTGCCTCACTAGGTAGCTGAGGCTGGCCGCGAACTCGGATCCTCTGGTCTCAGCCTCCCGAATGCTGGGATTACAAGCATGTGCCACCACACCCGGCCTTTTCTTTTTTTTTTTTTTGTATTGATTTTATTTTTTCCATTCTACATTTTTTTTAACAGTACTGGGGATTGAACCCAGGGGGCTATTTTTATTCTTTACTTTGAAACAGGGTCTCACTAAGTTGCAGAGGCCCTCACTAAGTAGCTGAGACTGGCCATGAACCTGCAATCCTCCTGTCTCAGCCTCCCAAGTACAGGAATTACAAGTGTGTGCCACCACATCCGGCTCTCTATTCTACTCTTAACTTCTTTTTTTTAACTTTTGGTTGTGGAAATTTTCATTTTTAAATTAATTAATTTTGCAGTACTTGGTATTGAACCCAGAGGCATTCTACCTCTGAGCTACACCCCCAGCCCTATTTTTTATTCTTTATTTTGAAACAGGGTCTCACTAAGTTGCAGAGAGCCTCACTAAGTAGCTGAGGCTGGCCCTGAACCTGGATCCTCTGGTCTTAGCCTCCCAGGTACTGGGATTACAAGTGTGCGCCACCACGCCCAGCTTTGATTGTGGAAATTTTCAGATGTGTGCAAAGTAGACCAGCACAATGAATCTTCATATACTCAGCTCCCTGCTTTAACATTCATTCACGTATATTCACTAGTTTCCTCTATGTCCTTCCCGCCATTCTTATTATTTTTTCACTCTTTTGTTGTGGAAACTGCCAAACATAAAAAAATAGAGAAAATAGTATAATAAACCTTGTAATCTATCACCCACGTTTAATAATTATCAAAACTATAACCAGTCTTATTTCATATGTATATTTCTTTCCCTGCTGGATTATTTTGTGTGTGTGTTTGAATTCAGAGGCATTCTACCTCCGAGCTATACCCCCAGCCCTATTTTTTATTCTTTATTTGGAAACAGGGTCTCACTAAGTTGCGGAGTGCCTCACCAGGTAGCTGAGGCTGGCCAAGAACCCAGATCCTCCAGTCTTAGCCTCCCAAATGCTGGGATTACAAGTGTGCACCACCACACCTGGCTGCTGGATTATTTTGAAGCAAATCTCCAACACTAAATCATTTTGTCTATATAGATTTTATAGGTATTTCTTTTTTTTGTGTGTGGTACTGGGGATTGAACTCAGGGGCATTCTACCTCTGAGCTACATCCCCTATTTTTTATTCTTTATTTTCAAACAGGGTCTCAGTAGGTTACGGAATGCCTCCCTAGGTAGCTGAGGCTGACCTCGAACCCGGATCCTCCGGTCTTAGCCTCCCAAATGCTGGGATTACAATCATGCGCCACCATTTTTTTTTGCGGTACTGGGGATTGAACTCAGGGGCATTCTACCTCCGAGCTATACCCCCAGCCCTATTTTTTATTCTTTATTTTGAAACCAAGTCTTCACTAAGTTGCAGAGTGCCTCAATAGGTAGCTGAGGCTGGCTGCGAACCTGGATCCTCCGGTCTCAGCCTCCCGAATGCTGGGATTACAAGCGTGTGCCACCACGCCCGTCCTAATTTTATAGGTATTTCTAAATGAGTGTTTTTTGTAAAACAACACTAATAGCATTTACACTAAAAATTAACAGTAATTTAATATTACTAAATGCCTTGCCAGTGTTCAAGTTTCCCTCATTGTCAGTTTTATTTTACTGTTTGCACAGAATTAGCAATTATTTGTTTTTTGAGACAAGGTCTCATTGTGTTTTTTAGGCTTGCCTCAAACTCTTTTGCCTCAACCTCTTGAGTAGCTGTAACTACAGGTGTGCACCTCCATGCTGGGTTCACAGAATTCAATTTCAATGTAATTGAATTGACCAAAACTTGTCTTTATGGTTTTTTCTTGGTGGTACTGGGAATCAAACCTAATGCCTTGCGAATGTCAAACAGGGGCTCTGCTATTGAGCTATATCCCCAGCCACATACATATACACTCATACTCATGCTCTTATATATACATACACACATACATACATGTATGTATATATTACTATTATTATTTTTTCCTTGAGTCTGTAGGACCACTTAATTTGCCTCCACCAAATTAAGTCATTCAGACTTGATTCCCAACACTTCCTACTAAGAGTTCTCTGATGCTCTTCTCTCCAGTCAGCCCAGTTTCTTTTCTGTCTTCTACTTCACTGTGTTCTAATTGGCAGCTCCCCACAGTTTTTTTTTTTTTTTTGTTGTTGTTTGTTTGTTTGTTTGCAGTACTGGGAATCGAATCCAGGGGCATTCAGTACCTCCGAGCTACACCCCTAGCTCTATTTTTTTTTTGGTGGTGGTACTGGGGATGGAGCCTGGGGACATTCTACCTCTGAGCTATACCCCCAGCCCTATTTTTTATTCTTTATTTTAAAACAGGGTCTCACTAAGTTGCGGAGTGCCTCACTAAGCAGCTGAGGCTGGCCGCGAACCCGGATCCTCCGATCTCAGCCTCCCAAGTACTAGGATTACAAGCATGCGCTACCATGCCCAGCTAGCTCCCCACAGTTTTATTTTGTCCCCCTTTCCTGTGTAATCAAATCTTGCCCATTTACCCAAGGTTGTACCTCATCCCTGAAGCCTTCATTGACTGCTTCGCCCTACATTTGGCTCTCCCTTCTTGGACTTCTTTCACATTTGTAGTCAGTTGAACCAGATTGATTGGATTTGTTTCTTCTACATTGGCTTTGTGCCCCAGCTAGCATATCCTTGAAGGCATGAATTGTATCTGCTGCTTCTTTTGACACGTTGCACCCTCTATCATGCTGTTCAATAAGTGTTTAATGACTTTCATCAAATCAAATATAAATTATTGAAAGATCACACTATGCTCAGGCAGGCCACACAGTGTATTTTAATATTTTACTTTTCCTGAATGTGAGTTGAGTGACTTGAAACTTTGATGCCAAGCTGGGCATGGTGGTGCATGCTTGTAATCCCAATACTTGGAAGATTGAGACAGGAGGATAGCTTCAGCAAGTAGTGAGACTCTTATCGACCTAGTGAGACCCTGTTCAAAATAAAACAAAATAGGGCTGGGAGTGTAGCTTGGAGGTAGGACCGACCCCCCCAGTGCCCCTGGTTCAATCCAGAGTTCCACCCCCCCCCAAGGGGTGGGGGGGAAAGAGAGAGAGAGAGAGAGAGAGAGAGAGAGACAGACAGACACTTTGATGCCAAAGATGTTGGTCTGGTCAAGGTACTGGTCAGATTGCATGTTTGTTGTGTGTTCATAAGGTGATGGTGAATATATACGATGACCATCTGGTTCTTAGGACTGAAGAGGTTGTTAGCTGATTTGGAGGCTTAAGAATTTCAAGCAGTGTTTACCAATCACAGTTAGGCATGGCAGTAAATCCAAGTGACAGTGGCTTAAACAAGATGGAAATTTACGTCCCTCTCACGTGGTAAGAAGTTTGGAGGTGACTAGTACAGCCAAGGCGCCTGCCTGGTGTCCTCCCCAGGTGCTTCTCATCCAGATCTGCCATTCTCAGCACTGGCTGCTGTGCTCAAGGTTGCCTCGTGGTCCAGACATTGAGATCATGCCATGCAGGCCAGGTGTGGTGACGCACACTTGTAATCCCAGTACTTGGGAGGCCGAGACAAGAGGAACGCAGGTTCGCAGCCAGCCTCAGCAACCTAGTGAGGCCCTCTGCAACTTAGTGACACACTATTTCAAAATAGAGAATAAAAAATAGGGCTGGGGGTGTAGCCCAGAGGTAGAATGCCCCTGGTTCCATCCCCAGTACCAACAAAAAGAAGAAAAGGGGTGGGGAGAGCAGGGCAGAGGAAGGAATACACCCTCTTCCTTTTAAAGAGAGTTTACAGAAGCCAGACACACTTAAACTGATCTCAGCAGCTATAATTGGTCATGTGGCCATATCACTGCAGGGAAGGCTGGGGGAATGTAATGTGTTAGCTCAGTACCAGTGTGCTCATCCAAAGCGGGTTCCACTTCAAAGGGGAGGAGAAATGGTTAGTTGGGTGGTAGCTAGTCATTTCTGTCATAAAATAGAACTTATGTGGGAGGCCCATTCCTAAGTAAGCCCCCTTGCCTTAAGAGGGTGCAGCTGCTTGGAGCTCTGATGGGACTCTGGTCCTTCCAGACTCCTGGGCTCCGCTGAGCAGTTTGCCAGACTAGTTACCTGTTTTCTTCAGCCTTCTGTTGACTTCCCCCAAAGACTAGTAAAAGGAAAGGCTTGATAATTAAAAAAATATTGTATTTTGTGTGTGTGTGTGTGTGTGTGTGTGTGTGTGTGTGTGTGTGTGTGTGGTACTGGGAATTGAACCCAGAGACATTCTATCTTCAAGCTACACCACCAGCCTGATTTTATTTTTTATTTGGAAACAGGGTCTTGCTAGGTTGATGAGAGTCTCACTGCTTTCTCGAACCTGCGATCCTCTTGTCTTAGCCTCATAGGTACTGGGATTACAGGCATATGCCACCACACCCAGCTGCAAAAACTATTTGACTTTGACTCTTTCTTTTCTTCTTCTTTTTTTTTTTTTTTTTGTACTGGAGATTGAATTCAGGGGCATTCTGTCTCCAAGTTATACTCCTACACTTTTCTTTTCTTTTTTTTTTTTGTGGTACTGGGGATTGAACTCAGGGGCATTCTACCTCCAAGCTATACCCCCAGCCCTATTTTTTATTCTTTATTTTGAAACAGGGTCTCACTAAGTTGCAGAGTGCCTCACTAGGTAGTTGAGGCTGGCCGTGAACCCAGGTCCTCCGGTCTCAGCCTCCCAAATGCTGAGATTACAAGCATGCGCCACCACACCCAGCTCACTTTTCTTTTTTTGTTTTGAAATAGGGCCTAAAGCCTGGTGTGGTGGCTCACCCCAGCACCACCAAAAAAAGAAAAAAAAAAAAAAAAAGAGAAACAGGGCCTAAGTTGCTGATGCTGGCCTTGAACCCACAATCCTGTCTCAGCCTCCCAAGTACTGGGATTACAGGTGTGCACCACCATGCCCAACTTTACCTTGAGTTTAGATTTCATTGTAAATTTTCCTAGCAAGTTTACCTTTCTAATTGCTAGGTTAATTGCCTTCCATGTCCACTCCCAGGCCCTAGAGATGACCAGTGTTAACAGTTGGGGTACATGCTTTACCATGTTTCCAATATAGAGAATTAATTCCTCAGGTGTGTGTACTTTTAATACAAATCAAGTTTTTTAGTCTCCATGTTTCCCAGTGTATAATTTCACACCTGGCCCTTCCTTCTCTCTCTTGTAGGTTTAATAGACTACAATTTCCACTGTTTCCGAAAAGCTATTCATGAGGTTTTTGAGGTGGGTGTGACTTCTCACAGGAGCTGTGGTCACCAAACCAGTGCCCCAAGCCTGAAAGCGTTGGCGCACAACGGCACACCGCGAAATGCCATCTAGTTGGAGTCCCCGTGGTCGGGGCTCGTGCCAGCTTGCTCTTCACTCCAGGGTCAGATGCCACGTTGCTGCAGGACATGGGAGCTGCCACTGGTGGAAACCTGGTGCCTGTCCCACTAGAGACAAGGGGTAGAGATTCTCATGGATGAAAACCCCTCAACCAGCTGTGTACAGCTGAAGCTACTATTTCTTTTTAAAAAAAAAAACGACAAAAAGAAATTCTAGAGACCATAGAACTCAAGTGTGTCTTTCTCCTCTTTTGTGTCCTACTTTAAGTAGTTGGGATATTTTGGACCTGGAGATGACACCATTTCTTTACCCATCCTTACCAGGGAATGTTACCATCAGTTCCAGCTGAAAATAATAGAAAAAAAACTGAATTTTTATATGCTTCTCTTAGGCTTTTGTTTGAATAATCTCTAAAACCCCTGCTTTGCTTAAGTTCTAACACTGCCTCTCAGATCTCAGTTTTGGACATTGTACCTCTAAGACCTAAATGCATTTGCTTGCTAACTCAGAAGACGCATCGTCTGACTGCAGCAAAAGACATTCCTGTATTGTTACTGAAGAAATGAGAGAAAGCTTCATGCTGCATCAGGTGGAGAGCAGGCTCAGCAGTGGCTGCATCAGTTCCCGTGGAAATGTTGAGGAAAAAACTTTGAAACAGAAGAAAACATTCACATCCATGCTTAGGGTACCAGATGTATGAGTTCTCTCTTGAATTTGATAAATGATCATGCTCAATTTAACAAAGGGAATTTTTAGGAAATTGTCTCCCCACAGTCCCCTTCTGGGGTGAAACTCATTATGTCACAAATATTTAGCCCACTTTTCCTTTATCTTGATACCATCCTTTACATACCTTTTATTCTTAGCTGTCTAGGTTCTTTAAAGGTTGCTGTTGACCACAAATGACCCTAAGGCACTGGTGGACTGTCCACTGGGGGTTGGAGAGCATTCAGTGCCACAATGTGTTGTTTTACACACTTTGTCTCCAGTATTCTGACACCAAGTGTCAACTGTGGTACTTTCTTCACCTAGGAAATTAATTTGT
>PVLC010038155.1:0-14934 GCA_004027655.1 Graphiurus murinus | reverse complement strand
AGTAGAGAGAGGTTGGTAAGAGTCCAAGGTGTGTCTTTTGAGTAAGACGATGAGGTTTTGTGGAAGTGAATTCATTGTCTAAGGAATAGCAAGAATACTCTAAGGTAGTTGGAGAAATTGTCCGTGTGAATTTTTATTGACACATAATAATTGTATATCTTTATGGGGTGCCATGAATGCGTCTCTATTTCTGTACATCTTTTATTGGTCAACTCATCTCAAAAATGTATCATTTCTTTGTGATGAGAACATTGAGAACCCTCACTTCTAGCCATTTTTAATTATACTGTAAGAAAACATAGGGAAAATGCTTGTGACATTGGTCTAGGCAAGGGTTTTTGAATAAGAACATAGAAGTGCAGGCAACAACAACAACAAATAATAATAATATTAATAATAATAATAATAATAATAATAATAGTGAGTAGGATTACATCAAAATAAAAAGCTTTTGCACAGCAGAGGATATTTTTTTTTTTTTCGGTACTGGGAATTGAACTCAGGGGCATTCTACCTCCGAGCTATATCCCCAGCCCTATTTTTTTTTCTTTATTTTGAAACCGGGTCTCACTAAGTTGCCGAGTCTATCACTAGGTAGCAGAGGCTGGCCGCAAACCCGGATCCTCGGGTCTCAGCCTCCCGAATGCTGGGATTACAAACATGCGCCACCACGCCCAGCTAGCAGAGGATATTTAAAACAGACAGAAAGAACTTAGTAGTAGAGAGGAACATGGCAGTCCAGATGCCAGAGTTTCTAATACACTCTAAGATTAACCAGAATGCAAAGACAAGCTAAATCTTGGTGCCTAAAGAGCAAGACTTCAAGAGCCAGGCGTAATGGTTCACACTTGTAATCCCAGTACCTGAGAGGCTGAGACAGGAGAACCACAGGTTCGCAGCCAGTCTCAGCTACTTAATGAGGCCCTCTGCAACTTAGTGAGACCCTGTTTCAAAATAAAGAATTTAAAAATAGGATTGGGGGTGTAGCTCGGAGGTAGAATGCCCCTGGGTTCAATCCCCAGTGCTGAAAAAATAAATAAATAAATAAATAAATAACAAGACTTCAGCTCCTAGTCATTCACTTACTAATTGATCTTGGGCAAATTATTTACTTCCTAAGCCTTTTTTCTTACCTATAAAATGTTAGTAAAATCCCATAGGACTTTTTCAATAATTAAAGGAACCTACTTAAGAAACTTACAACTGATTTGGCACACCTGTCTTTCTCTCTTCCCTTTGGTTTCTACTTACACACCTGAGCTTATTTCCTTGACAGATGTATCCAATAGTTATCAACACTAACATTCTCTTTTCCAACATTCCCCCTGAAATAAGTTCATTCGAGGTGTTTACCTTAGAAATTACAGGAGGTACCTATCTTACCCAATGTTTTACCACTGTATTGGTGATCTGTTTTCTCACTGCTAATTTCAAGCTAATGCCATGATTTTCAAATGTTTTCTGCAGCCTTCTATTTCTGGGTGCTAACCTCCATCATGGTCAGGATGTTTAATGCTATTGCTAGCACTGAGTGTTTTGAGCATGGTTGAGAGTGTTTAGAGAGAGAGCAGCGATGCAGAGATAAACGAGGAGGGAAGGAAAGAAGAGCAAACCTAAGGGAAAAATAGATAAAATGTGCTTGCATTCTAGTTGGAGACCCTGATACAAGGAATATAATTAATTGGCCTGTCCTGTTGGAGTCTGAGGACAAGGAACTCCTTGGGTGTTGAAACCGGATGAAATTCTAAGTGTTGTTTGGTTTGCTGGCTAAGATGTTTCATTTACCAGAATTTTGGCTTCACCCCTTCTCTGGGTCCTTCAGTTTTGAACTTTTGGGGTCATGAACCCAACAGGATATGGAGAAGTGGTATTTATTAGAAGTGGATCACTTGAGGACGGAAGCCGAAAAGTCCCACAATAGGCTATCTGCAAACTAGAGACAAGGAAAGTCAATAGCATGGCTCGGGGGAAGTCCAAAGGCCCAAGAGCCTAAGTCACAGAGACGGAGGCTCGAGATCCTGTAGTTCTGAGATCCAATGGTGGGAGAAGAAGGATGTGCCAACTCTAAAAGAGAGAGCATGATTTCACCCATACTCTGCCACCTTTTCATTCTATTTGTGCCCCAGCTGATTTGAAAGTGCCCACCCACACTGAAGGTGGGTCTTCTGCACTCCATCCACCTATCTCTGAATCAAAGGCCAATCTCCTCCAGAAACAGCCTCACAGATGACCTGGGGTTGGCCAATCATTCTCCTTCTCAAATGCCAGGCCACTGGGTTTTCCTTTCAGCAGAAGACAGTCTGGCTCAGTGCTTGCTGGAGAACTGAGATAATTAGTGTTTTACCAGCTACCTAGATATCTCTTCACCCAGTCAAGTTGATCTCCAAAGTCAACCATCACAGGAATGTTAGCCAATGGCCATATTTCTAAGCTTCTTCTAGGAAGAACCAGCAGCAGACCTGGTAGGTTCTGTTGTATTAGAAAACATTTCTTCTCATTGCACTAGTCTCAGAGGTCATAGCATCAATATTAAGTTGAGCTCTTTCAGCCTGGAGTGGTAGCTCATGGTACTCCTGTAATCCCAGTTCTTGGGAGGCCAAGACAGAAAGGTTGCAGGTTTAAAGTCAGCCTCAGCAACCTAGCAAGACCCTGTTTCAAAAGTTTAAAAAATCTGATTGTATAGTTCAGAGGTAGAATGATCCTGGAATCAATCCCCAAAACAAAAATAAATAAATAAATTGGGTTCTCTCAATGCCCCCAATGCTATTGAAAGAAAGCCAGCCAGCAAGCAAGAAAGCAGAGAATATAGTTGTGTCTATGGAATTGAGAGATTACATTCAAATAAGAAAAATGATTAGTTCACAAATTACACATAAAAGCCTACAATTTGCCAGATAAATTCATTTACCTATAAATTCCTCAGAGCCCCTGAATATATTGCCCTTTAGAATAATAAGGATTACATACATTCTCACATAGTCTTTGTTTCTTTATTGGACTCTTCACCTGGAGACCCACCCATTTTGCCTTTGCTCGGGACACAATCACCTCCCACACCAAGTTCTGCACCCAATGAGTCTTCCCATCACTACTTCTCAGCAGTTTTCAACCGGGTCTATTATTCAAAGATGTGCTACAGGGCATTGAGTTAGGTCTTAGAATTAGTACCTGTGCTCTGTAAATAAGGTATTATTATGACTGTTGAAACTTTTCAAAGGGAAATGCTCTCCAGCTGCTCTTCTTTTCCTGAATTAATTAGCTTTCCTGAAGATGTTTCATCTCAGGGGCTCACTCTACAAGATATGCAAGATTAGTCCCTGCAGTGCTGTTACATTTTATATCATAGGTCAAGATTTTATTGTTTGGACCTGTTGTAAGATTTAGAAGATAAAGCAGATTTAGTACGATTTTTTTTAAGATGCTAAGAAAAGTCATCTTTGCCTGTGACTGAATTAGGAAGAAAATATAGCAAGATGACACTGGACCAGTGTACCACGTCATCTTAATTCTACCCATAATAAAACTGCTGTTTGTTTACTGCTTCTTATGTGCCAGGGATAATTCCCTATGCCTTCTGTCTATCATCTCCTTTAATTCTTAAAATAACCCTGTGATGTGGGTCATGCTATGGGATGAAGCCACGGAAGGCCAGAAAACTTCAAAACATGTTCTGTATCACACAGCTAGTGAGTGATTGAATCAGGATTTGAATGTACCTGTCTGTGTTGAACCCATACCACCCCCTGAGTCCATTAACTGCAGTCTGGCTGAAAACCCAGAGACAGCAACAATGTGGAAACCCAGAGATAGCTGCGTGTAAACAGGCATCTTGTGCTGCTGGCAGGAGTGTCATTGGTACCACCTTTTCAGAGCAGTTTGGCAGTCTGCATCAAAAGCCTTACAATCTGCCCTGCAAAAACTGAACAAGTGTTGAAACATGTTCAGCAAGGCCAACTAAGGCAATGTAAATAACAGCAAAAAAAAAAAATTAAGATCATCTACCTTTCAACGCAAGGGATTCAGTAAAGAAATAGTGGCAAATTAATACAATGAGGTGGTTATTCTATCGATGCAGTTTAGTAAAAATCCATATACAAAACAGAATTTAAAATATGACATTGTTCATAAAATGTTCACATTGATATATTCATACATACTTGTTTTTAGGAGCTCAGAAGTATATTGATTAAAATACTATCAAAAACATATCTCCACGTGCTTGTGTTAACAGCTGTTTTTCAGTTGTAATTACCTGCATTGAGTAGGGTGAGGTGGGATACTGAGGGAAATTCACCAGTGATGTGTGCATTTATGGTCACTTTGACTCTGACTATAATGTATAATTGCAATGTATCAATAAAAGTATAAAAATTACCTGCAATTTTTGCTTTCCTATTTTAACATATATTATTTTTATTAAAGAAATAAAAATTTAACTTTTTTTTTTTTGGTTCTGGGGATTGAACCCAGAGGCATTCTACCTTCTAGCTACATCCCCACCCCTATTTTATTTTTTAGTTTGAAAGAAGTTCTCACTATGTTGCTGAGGGTCTCACTAGATTGCTGAAGCCAGCCTCAAATCTGCAATCTTCCTGTCTCAACTTCCCAAGTATTAGGATTACGGGCATGCACTATTGTGCCCGGTTTAATTCTTATTTTTAATGATAAATTTAAAAATAAACAATGGCTGTCAGGTGTGGTTTGGCATACCTGTGATCCCAGTCCTTGGGAAGCTGAAATAGGAGGAGTGCAGATTCAAGGCCAGCCTCAGAAACTTAGCAAGACTCAAGGCAATTTAGTGAGACCCTGTTTCAAATTTTTAAAAAATAATAAATGCTGGGGTGTAGCTCAGAGGTAGAATGCTCCTGGATTCAATCCCTAGTACCAAAAAAGAAATAATAACTGCTAAAATGCACACTATCTCCTAAATAAGAAAAGAAAAAACAGGATAATGTGATTCCATCTTTGTAAAAATCTATATAGCTTGTGTTAATATTATGCTTTATTACATTTCAAGAATATACAATAAATTTAGCATTATCTCTGAGTACTAGGATTAAAGATGCATTTTATTTTTCTTCATTTTATTAATCTGTACTTTTATTGTAAGCTGCTTTTATAATTAAAATGTGTTAAAGGATCGATCTGTAGTGGTGAATATTAATGAGTTGTATGAAAAACAGAGTTCAAACATCTCATAACTATAGCACAAAAAATACTAGCTTCAGAATGGGCCAAACAAATGTAAATGAATAATCCTCTTTTAACACTCATAGGTGTGTCCACTCTGGCACACAGGGAAGAAGATTACAATTAAAACACTAAATACCACATAAAAATATGAGGATCTCAGCAAGGAACCCTGAAATGTCCTTAGTAGAGCACACACAGGGAAAGCCATCCGGTTGTTTCTGGGAGTGCTTCTAAATGACCAATGGGAAACACTACAGCTTTCATTATAACTTCCTTATCGCATGAAAGAGATTCATTCAATAGTAGCCTTAAGATTTACTAAATGCGACTATTTTGAGATTTCTCCAAAATAGAAAAACTAACTTTTCAACTACACACTGTACATTGGTGTAACTAGTTTTATGTTGCATATGCAAGAAACTTGTCAAAATAGGGAGGCCTAGTGTAAGTACGGACTTTAATTAAATCCCAGTATAGCTCATTATGTTCCTTCCACTATCTCTATTCTTAATTGGTGAAGAAAAAGAGCTAAATGCAAGATGAACAAGCTCACAAAAAGGCAGTGATTCACTGACAAGGAACTAGAAAGAATCCACGGTATTTAAGGTTAAGTCTCCAAAAAGGGGCACTAACAAATAGCCAATAGTTACGACTCTTAAAAGGCAATCACTTTATAGAAAAAGGACAATCATGTGAGGTTAAGAAAAATATTTAAGAAAAATAATTAGAAATTCAGAAGTACTTTATTCTCATTTCATTCTGATAAAATAGGTAGCAAGTATGTCTGCCTTAATAATGAGAAATAGAGCAACAAACAATGAAAGTATGGAAAATGCAGAGAGAGAGACAATTTTAAGAGTAACACCCACAAAAAAAAGCCAGGCGACTCCTGATTTTATCCAGGCTGGAAGGTATAATCAATTCTCTTTCCAACCATTTGATTAAATGATTAAAGAGCTAAAGATGTCCAGATACTAAAAGCTTCACTTGCCTAAGATTAATGTGCATCCTTACCAGAAAACAGACCACTTCCAAAATAATAAGTGGAATCAATAGAGGCTGGATCAAGCAAAGTTCTGTTGTGGGGTAGGCAAAGAAGAGAAATACTTCAGGAAAAACCTTTGTGCTATGCAGATTTAGGGCAGAAGTCACCATTTTACCCTGGACAAAAAAGCAGTGCTATGGCATTTCACACATCCAGGAGCACAAGTTACACAGAACATGGTGGTGCCTCCAGAGCGAAGTAATGACTTGATTCTGGGTAATAAAGAGCCAGTGAAACTGGTCTACCCACACAAAACTGACCAGTCTACGTATCTCAATAAAAACCATTGCTTAAAGAGTCCTTTCCTGTGAAAAAATATATTGTATTCTCTCTCTCTCTCTCTCTCTCTCTCTCTCTCTCTCTCTCTCTCTCTCTCTCTCTCTCTCTCTCTCTCTCTCTCTCTCTCTCTCTCTCTCTCTCTCTCTCTCTCTCTCTCTCTCTCTCTCTCTGTATGTGTATGTGTGTGTGTGTGTGAATGAAGATTCAACCCAGGAGCATTCTACCTCAGAGCTACACGCCAGCCTTATTTTACATTTTAGTTTGGAACAGGGTCTCACTAGGCTGCTGAGGATCTCACCAAATTGCTGAGCTTGTCCTCAAAACTGCGATCCTCCTGTCTCAACTTCCCAAGTACTGGGATTATGGGCATGTGTCACCATGCCCATCTTGTTTTCTTTGTTACATATGTTTTCAACTGAACCCTGGTTTCATGAGCTGGCTGCAGCATAGAAATGCAACTACATTAAGAATCAGTCATGAGTTGGTACAGAGGATTAGTTCTAGCCTGCAGCAGCCAGGCACGGAAAAAAGGCTGAAGGCCACCAGTTTCTCTTCCATATGTCCACCATTGGTGTCGCTCCACGGCATTAAGTTATGGTACCTGCTAGATGCCCCTCCTAAGTACAAGTGGAAAACACCTGAGCAGCAGGTGCCTGGCTCACCGCCCAAGATTTACATATTTCATGTACCAGTCTTTCTGGAAGCTACCATTTCATTGAGGACCCAAATCCTTCTCTGCTTTTGCTCTGCTTTGTGTATGACTTTCTTCCTCAAGGTCACAGAATGTCCACTGCAAATTCTATCAGTTGTTAAAAAGCTAAATAACAACAAAAGCCCAGCGTGGTGATGCACACCTGTAATCCCAGTACTTGGGAGGCTGAGACAGGAGGATCACAGGTTTGAGGACACCCTCAGTGATTTAAAATTCTTTCAAAATTTAAAAAATAGAATAAAATAGGGCCAGGCACAGTGACATATGCCTATAATCCTAGTATTGGGAAGCTGAGATAGAAGGATCGCAAGTTTGAGGCTAGCTTCAACAATTTGGAGTGAGCCTCAGCAACTTAGTGAGACCCTATTTCAAAACAAAAAAATAAAAAGGAGTGGGAATGTAACTCGGAGGTAGAATGCCCCTGGGTTCAGTCCCCAGCACCACCACAAAAAAAAAAGTAACCTGTTAACTCTAGAAACTCAATTTTCTTTTAAAAGCCTCCTCTCCCATTCTTGCCAGGCAAGAACAGAACTAATTTTAATGAAGATTATTATATGCCTATATTAATTTTCAGTTGCAGACTTAGGATATACTGTCCCTGTCTGCCAGCAATGACGACTTGCCAAAAATCACAGCCAGGAGGTGACAGAGCTAGGTCATAGTCCTTTCCTCAAATGGACTGTGGCAATGGGCCAGGATTTTAGCAAAACATCTGTTGCTTCCCCAGAAGCTGGGAATTTTTTAACGGAACTGGAAGAAACAAGTCAATAATGCAAATTCAACACAAGTCCCTTCGGTTACAAAAACCATTAGTCTAATAGTTCACACACAAAAATATATATGTGTCTGTGTTATAAAAAATAGAAGAAAGGAGTGGTTTCCTAACACAAAGAAATGAAAAATGTTCAAGGAATTGGAAATACTAATTACCCTGACTTGATCAGTACATATTTTATGCATATATCAAGTTATCACACTATACCCTATACATATGTAGTTATTCTATGTCATTAAAAATAGAACTATATAAAACAGAAGATTCTAAGCACAATCATTTTCTAATGCCATACAGAACTAGATCATTTTCAGGTTCAGAGAACCTGAACCACAGAACTTTAAAGACAAAAGAGGAACCAGCTGTGGTAGTGCACACCTATAATCCCTTGGGATGCTGAGACAGGAAGATCATAGGTTCAAAAACAGCTTCAGCCACTTAGCAACACCCTGTTTCAAAATAAAATAGAATGGGACTGAGAGTATAGCTTGGAAGTAGAATGCCCCTGGGTTCAACCTCCAGTACTACAATTAATTAATTAATAGATAAATTAATAAAGTTGCTCAAAATTTTTTTATTTATTAATTGGTGCATTGTAACCATACATCTTTGTTAGGTACAAACTGATAAAGGCATATATGCACACATTTCTCATTTAACCCCTTCCCCAATTCCCTCCCCACTTCCTTCTCAAGTTCAGTTTAGTGATTGCCTTTGATATACTTGTGAAAGTACATCATATACATTAGGTGGTCTCCCTCTCCCCCATCCATCCTCTTCAGTTAAGTCAACTTCTTTGCTTATCTTGGGTTTCTCCTTTTTCATCTGGAGACCCTCTTATACCCCATCTTCTCCCTAGCATCCGCATATTAGGGAGAACATGTGCTTTTTTACCCTTTGTGACTGAGTAATCTCACAACATAGTGTTTTCCAGTTGCATCCATTTCCCTGCAAATAACATGATTTTGTTCTTCTTTATGGCTAAGTAAAATTCCATTGTGTACATATCCCATAGTTTTGTAATCCATTCATCTGTCGATGGACATCTTGGCTGCTTCCATAGTTTGGCAATTGTGAATTGTGCAGCTATAAACATAGATACACATGTGTCAGTCTGATAGCTTGGTTTCCATTCTTTTGGGTAGATACCCAGAAGTGGTATTGCTGGATCATATGGTAGGTTCATTCCCATTCATCTGAAGACCCTCCATATTGTTTTCCAAAGTGGTTACACTAATTTGCAATCCCACCAACAATGTATTAGGGTTCCCACTTCTCCACACCCTCGCCAGCATTTGCTGTTGTTCGTGTTTTTAATGATTGCCATTCTGATTGGAGTTAGGTGAAATCTCAAGGTAGTTTTGATTTGCATCTCTCTGATTGCTAATGATGTAGAACATTTCCTCATACATTTATTGGCCATTTGTATTTCTTCTTTTGTGAGGTATCTATTTAGATCCTTTGCCCATTTATTGATTGGGTTATTTGTTTTCTTAGCCGTGAGTTTCTTGAGTTCTCTGTATATTCTAGATATGAGTCCTCTATCAGAAGAGTAGCTGGAAAAAATTTTCTCCCCACTCTGTGGGTTCTCTGTTGATGTTCTTGATAGTTTCCTTAGCTGCACAGAAGCTCTTCAGTTTAATGCAATCCCATGTATTGATCTTCAAGTTGCTCAAAATTTTTGTATAAGTTATTATGTCTTCCCATAGGGTAAATATGAGATATACAGATATAAATCATTGTCAGCTTAGCTTAAACACTGCATTCACTTCACAACATATCTATTGCTGTAGGAAAGGACCCTATTTGATCACCACACCAAGAGTATGAATCCCACTGAGGCAGAACTGCATCTTTCATAATTAAACAAGTACATATGTATAACATGATAGAGGAGAGAAAGAATAGTAAACCAAAGAATATAAACAGTGAGGGTTATTTGAGCCCATGCCACCATAAACCAAGTAGAAGAGGATGTAGCAGTACAATCAAATCTATCCTCATAGAGACACAAATATCCCTTCATAAATTCAAACATACTGATGCACAAAAATGACAGAGAAGACGTGAGAGAACAGAATTGTTGACAGTCCCTCCCCTCCAGTCAGCAAAAACCTGGAGTCATGAGATCTCACAGGTAGGCAACATGTCATGCTCTTTCTGAAAAGTAATAAACATGCCTAACAATTCTAAAAGTTAAAAATAATAAGATTATCTTTCTATGTTTGGGGTGCAATGTTTTGTGTTTTAAAGCAAACGGTCCGCTATTTTGTCAGGCCAATGCTTGGAAAAGTTGGAACCTGAAAGTTTTGTTTTTGTTCCACTTTCTGTAAATTAAAGTGGAATTATAAACATAAAATTAACCGTTTTAAACTAATCAATCCGATGGCATTTAGTGCACTCACAATGTGGGCAATCACCCATGCTGTCTAGTTTCAAGACCTTATTGTCACCCCAAAATAAAACCCTGTTCCACTCAGCAGTCACTCCCTGTCCCTCACTCCCCCAATCCCTGGCAACAATTGCCCTGCTTTCTGTTCCAATAAAGAACTTATGTATGTGTATGTGTTCGTAAGCTTACCCAGAAGTTTTAAATATTTTTCAGTATCTACTGTATGATGATCAAATAGCCTGACATACAAAATCAGGGAAATGGTACAATTTACTCTCAGAACTCTCTGAATTTCTAACAGAATGTTGCCTTCTTCTTTTTCCCTTCTCTTTTAGTATTTTTGCTCACAAAATACACAGAATGCCATACACTCTGGGGGTCAATAATTGCTCATTTTGCAGGAGCAAGAGGTGGAAGGCCACCAGGATCATGAAAGCTCTAAGAAGACTCTATCCGTCAGCATGTGCGCCAGGTGTCTGTCTATTATGCTGCTTGGCAGATTCTGACAAGGAGACTGTGTGGGCTTTTAAGTGATATTCCGGGAACTACTTAGCTTTACAAATGTCAAACCATCCCCAGAACAACTGTGAGCTCAATTGCTAACCATAATATTCTGTTACGGGAAACTAGAAAAAGAAAAGTTGCTATCTCCTAGACTCAATTTTTCCCAAAGTGTATGGGAAATAATGATTACGAGATCAGGACTTCCTTTGTTGCCCTCCCCATGACAGATCATATTGTCGTACCAGACAGAAATCTGTAGGAAAACAATGAAAAAGAAAATGCCTAAAAGATAGACGATTGTTCAACAGGTGCCGTGGTGTGCCGGCTGAGAGCATGAGCAGGAGGAAGACTCCTGAGAACCAGAAAATAATCACAAGTTATAAATAGTGCTCGCTCTGCTTCTGCCACTATTCTAAGCTCTGTGTGTGTATATGTGTGTGTGTGTGTGTGTGTGTGTGTGTATGCACATGTATATTTGGAGAGATTTAATTAGTTAAATAAATTACATAAGCATACATCTATGTATATACTCATCTAATTTTCACAATTATGCAAGGGAGTGACTATTGCCATCAACTCCACTTTATATGAAGCTGAGCTTCCAAGAAACTCGATGACTTTTCTGAAGCTGCCACAACTGCTACAGCGAGACTTTGGCCTGGGCCACCAGACTCCAGAGTCCATGCTCTTCAAACTCGGGCCCGTTCTGCCACTTTGTCCTGGTAGAGACTCAGAAAAACGTGCTACTTGGTGGCTGCACTACTCGTGGCATAACTGATGACAGGTACACACAGAGTACAAAAGATCCCTTTGCTGTGCTATAGTTACTTATGTGTGAGCCTCAACTCCCCCAATACACTACCTGGAGTCCAGGCTCCCTCGAAGACAACTATATGTCTTGTTCCACTCCTACATCTCACTTAGGAGAGAAGTTACCCATTGGAGCGTTTAGCAAATGTACCAAGGTTAGTATGGTATATGATACCACAGAGATTCCCCACAGAATAATGTAATGTGCTTTATACCTGGAGTGCAGCAGTAGCTATGAAAATAGGAAACTTCTGGGTGGGTCAATATGAGCCATTCTGACTGATATTTACAGTGGTCTGGGAGTAAAGTTGCAAAGATGTCAGGTCTCAGTGCTGTGTCCAAAGACTTCACAGGGTTCATCCTGGGTACTTGCATACATTTTGTGCAAGAGGGATTACTCTGCTTCTTCTCAAAAGTTCAAAATCTAAAAATAAAGGAATAAACACTAATAAGCCACAAATCATAAGAAGTCTGGTAAAAAGAAATGACGTTAACAGATTTAGGAAGCTGAGAAGAGTATGAGCAGGAAATTTTTTAAAATAAGAGAAAAGCCACCTCATCAGTGGCATATGGCATAAGACTAAGCATAGAGAGATTTCTTGAGCTTCTGTACCAAGAGTAGAGACCCAGGTCCCCTACTCTCAGCAAATGCAAGAGAGACACAGGACAAATATGCTTCTGCAGTTGACGGTCTGGAGGAGCTCTGTGCTCCAGACAAGGATAAGGGAAGCTCTGAAGTAAAATTGAAACAGAATGATTCAGTAGAAGTGCATGTGTGCTGAACAGAGGAAGCTCCCAGCCCTTTCTCTCATTCAGCTCTGAGAATCTGGGCTTACATCCCTCAAGGAAAAGATTAGTGAAACCAGACCCCATGGCACATACATGGAATCCCAGTACTTGGGAGACTAAAACAGGAGGATCACAGGCTCAAGACCAGCTTCAGCAACTTATTGAAACACTGTTTCAAAATAAAAAAATAAAATAAAAAGGGCTGAGGATGTAGGTTGGAGATAGAATTCCCCTGGGTTCAATCCTCAGTACCAAAAGAAAAGGAAAGGAAGAGAAGGGACAGGAAAGAAAAGGATCAGCAAATCAGTTTCTTAAAAAGAATTGTGGAACTACTTTTAGAGAGTTTTTGCTATCTTACACACACACACACACACACACACCACTACGTCTTTAAAGACTAGATTTGAATACGTATTTCTATCATTCAGAGCTTTGCATATAATAAATACTCAGTAAGTATTTACCAAATTTAGCCAGAAAATTCCTAAGGATACAATATTTATTGCTGTTAGATAGCAGACCCCGAGCTTGTTTCTTAGCAACTAAAAGCTGTCCAATCAAAACTTGAACTAAAACCCAAAACCAAAACCAAATTGGCCATGAGTATTCATTGTCCTCCCAGTGAACACATGACACAATTCTCTACCCCAGCTCCCACTGATGTGGTGCTCTGAAGCCCACCGTGTGCACTGCAATGATTATAGAGTTGATTTCATCACTGAAGATGATGGCTTGATGGGCAATCCAAACAAAATTGTCCTATTCTCTGTGGTCTCTTTAGTAACACTATGATGTCCTTCTAAAAATATTTATAGTTTTAAGTTTGAAAACTTGTTCACTTTTGAAATTTTTCTAATATCTTTTTCTCAACGTTTAACCAATTCTATTAGATATTCTTTACCAAAAAACAGGTAGGAATGGTAGTTTAGCACTTAAAAATAATATAGAAAGTTTTATCATAAGGTAAAAGTTGGAAAATGTTCCACTTTACTCCCAGAAAACATTTCCCTAGCAAGAAAATGGCCCTGCCTACATTGATTTTATGCTATCAGTTCTGGGAAGACATCTGCATTTTTCATCAATATCCATTAGTATTAGCTGTTGATAAGTGTCACTAAGCGATTTTAAGGTTTTAGAAAGCAAGGGGGCTTTGGGAGTTCTAGTGATGCTGTGCATGTACCAAGGGTTGGCAACAGTTTGGGAATGGGGTGGCCAAATCTCAGACCTGTTTTTTTTTTAATAAGCAGTCAGTGGTACCAAAGAAGTAGAGTGGCCACAAAAAGAAAAGACAGAAGCCGGGTTTCTCTCCCTCTCTCTCTCTCTCTCTCTCTCTCTCTCTCTCTCTCTCTCTCTCTCTCTCTCTCTTCCATAGATGAAACAAGCTTCACTTAGGTAATAAATGTTTACATTATGATGCAAGACTGGAAGCAACACTTTTTCAACAAAGGTTGCATTCGAGGAGAGCACAACAGTCTTGCCAGTTAAGTATTTTCATTTTCACTAACTGATGTGCAAAGAGCAAGAATCAGAGCGCAGACCAAGAGTGTCTGCCCTGAGCACCCTCTTCCTTCATCCCCTGCAGCTGAGGTTCTGGAATTCAAGTGAGGCTTCTTCCTTCAGTGGCCAAGCAGAAACAGCCTACCTGAACTTGCTCTCCTTCTCCTGGTTCCCTGCTAAGGATTCAGCATCCCTAGCAAATCCCAGGTAAAGGTTGTTCATCATTCCATCGCCCTTCAAGTCAAGAAATGCACAGGAGACTCCGAACTCCATGATGCCTCTTCTAGACCATTACTCCTCCACCTTCACACAACAGTCACTGCTCCTGTGAGGCTCATGGCACCTGGTACCCTACCTCTCCCTTCCTACAACACCATTGTCTACCTGCCTCCAAGTCAGACCCATCCATATTCCAGTGTAACACCTGGAGGAACGATGCTGGGAGTGAACAAAGTTAACTTCTGCTTTGTCATTTTGCCTTTGGCTCTAGTTCAGTTATCACCTTGGATGCCATTGAGGACCACCTGCAACTTGGAATGCCATCAGCTTTGGCTGATGAACCACCGATTTGCTGATGACTGAGCCATCCAATACTAAAGTATCTGCATTTAATTATCTGCCATTAATGAAATTCAATGTTTCTAATATCCAGCAATACTGCGAAAACAGATTTTCTCAATATTTATCAGTAACCTTGGCACAATATACAATTAGATTCCAACTGTGACCCCTATTACCATTTCAAGCCTCAGAGCCAGGCGTGTTGGCACATACTTTTAATCCCAGTACTTGAGAGACTGAGACAGGAGGATCAAAAGTTTGAAACCAGCCTCAGCAATTTAGCAAGGCCCACAGCAACTTAGTGAGACCCTGTTTCAAAATAATAAATAAAATAGAGCTGAGGGTGTAGGTCAGAGGTAAAATATCCATAGGTTCAA
>PVLC010038154.1:0-15040 GCA_004027655.1 Graphiurus murinus | reverse complement strand
CTACTATAATTTTTCCTCTTAGTTTTTAAAAGTTTTAACTTTCCAAGCCAGGCATGGTGGCACATGCTTGTAATCCTAGTACTTGGGAGGCTGAGACAGGAGAATTGCAGGTTCACCACCAGCCTCAGCTCCTTAGTGAGGCCCTCTGCAACTTAGTGAGACCATGTTTCAAAATAAAGAATAAAAATATGACTGGGGTGTAGCTTGGAGGCAGAATTCCCCTGGGTTCGATTACCAGTTCTGAAGAAAAAAAAATAACTTTCCAATGAGAATTCCTTCAACTTGGCTCCTATATCCACACAATATGTCCCAATCATTTCCTTTTTTAAATTTTTTTAATTGGTACATTGTAATCATACATCTTTGTTAGGCACAAGCTGGTAAAGGCATATATGCACACATCTCTCATTTAACCCTTCCCCAATTCCCACCCCATTCCTTCCCCCTCCCTCCTTCTCAAGTTCAGTTTAGTAATTGACTTTGATATGTTTGTGAAAGTACATCATGTGCATTAGGGTGCTTCCCTCCTTCCCCCATCACCTTCTGTTAAGTCACCTTCTTTGCTCATCTAAGGTTTCTCCTTCTTCGTCTAGAGTCCCTCTTATGTCCCACTTTCTCCCTAGTTTCCACATACTAGGGAGAGTATATGATTTTTTACTTTTTGTGACTCACTAATCTCATTTAGCATAATGTTTTCCAGTTCCATCCATTTCCTTGCAAATAACATGATTTTGTTCTTCTTTATGGCTGAGTAAAATTCCATTGTGTACATATCCCATAGTTTTGTAATCCATTCATCTGTTGTTGGACATCTTGGCTGGTTCCATAGTTTGGCAATTGTGAATTGTGCAGCTATAAACATAAATACACATGCATTGGTCTGATAGTTTGGTTTCCATTCTTTGGGGTAGATACCCAGAAGTGGTATTGCTGGATCATATGGTATTTCCTGTCATAAGATGCTCAAGGTACATCTTATATTTTCTCTGCCTCAGTCCTGGAATCAGCCATTTCTCTGAGGAATTAAGTTCATTTTACTAGGAAATGTGGGGTCACTGATGCACCATGGCAAACAGACAAAAGAACAACCAAGGTCACCATTCTTGGAGTAATTTATATTTACATCACATGATAGTTCTCTTTCCCTTTCTCTTCTCTATATGTGAATGCACACACATATGCATAGACATATACAAGTGGCCCCTGATTCTAGTTTTGCTGTGTTTGTTTGTTACATGTGCCTGTTTTTGCTTGGGTAACATCTGATTCGGGTTATGAATTCTTGACAAGAATATAACAGAAGTGGTATTGTACCTTTCTCAATTAATCATATCAAGAAACAAATGATGTCAAGATGTCTCATTATTAATGATGTTAGCTTGGATCATTTGGTTAAAGAGTGTTTACAATACTTCTGTACTATAAAGTTACTATTTTCCATTTTGAAATAAGTTAAGTATATTGTGGGAAGGTACTTTAAGACTGCAAATACTTTTGTCCATTAGTTTTAGCATCCATTAATGATTCTTTAATTTATGTATGTATGTATGTATGTATGTATGTATGTATTTATTTATTTATTTTTGCAGTACTGGGGATTGAACCCAGGGGCATTCTACCTCCAAGCTCCATCCCTAGTCCTATTTTTTATTCTTTATTTTGAAACAGGGTCTCACTAAGTTGTGGAGGGCCTCACTAAGTAGCTGAGGCTGGTCGAAAACCCGGATCCTCCAGTCTCAGCCTCCCAAGTACTGGGATTACAAGCATGGGCCACCATGCCCAGCTTCCATTAATGATTCTTGCTTGTAATAATTATCAAACTATTTGACAAATGGTGAATTTTTTATTTCTACCATTTTTTACATTTATCAATTAGAATTCTGCTATGAGATTTCCTTTCTCACCATTTATTTGTTAATTTTAACCCTATGGACTCGTGGATATTTATTTTATTATGCAAATTATAATCATTACTACCATTATTTATTTTATTTTTCACAGTGTTTTCAGTTTAGCCAATGGTAGCTCCTTCAACCTGGCTCCTATATCCTCTTGATATCTTCCAACCATTTCATGAGCACAACCTTATTTCCTGGCATAATAAGTTGTTCTAGGTTCATCTTATACTTTCTCTGCCTCGATTCTGGGAGGAACTGAAGTTCCTTTTATTTGGGAAAGGTAATTTGAAACTGAGATTTTGGCTGGTAATGCTCATAGCTACTGGGTTTTCATTGTTCCTAGGCCCTCTCAGTGGCCAGAACTAGGAAATATATATATGTACATATGCTAAACCATGCATATGTGATATTTATATCTATTTATATGTGTGTGTGTGTGTGTATATCCATGAGTTCATATTAATACCTCTAATTTCAGTCTATCACAGGAGTCATCCTAGCCAACCTTCTCTACTTATTTATATTTTCTTTTCTGGCTGTGAGAGATTTGGTTTTTATTATCTACTATATATTTACTTATTTGCTCTAAAATATGCATAAAACCATTTAAAAATTGCTAATCCTTACCCTTTTGAAAATAAGCTGTTACCTAAAGAACATGATGATCCCTGGTTTTAGTATCAATAGATTCCTGAAGGTACAAAACTAAGTAAATAAATCATCTTGTTTAAACTTGCTGCTTGATTTCTTTGGAGGGATGCTATTTGCTCTAGACAGGAGGATTGCAGGTTCAAGGCCAGCCTCAGAAACTTAGTGAGGCCCTCAGAAACTTAACAAGACTTTATTTCCCAAAAAATATTAAAAACTGCCAGTTGTGGTGATGCATGCTTGTAATCCTTGTACTTGGGAGGCTGAGACACAAGAATCACAGGTTCACAGTCAGCCTCAACATCTTAGTGAGGCCCTCAGCAACTTAGTGAGACCCTGTTTCAAAATAGAAAATAAAAATATGGCTGGGGGTGTAGCTCAGAGGTACAATGCTCCTGGGTTCAATCTCCAGTACCTTAAAAAAATAATAAAACAAAATAAAAATAAAATAGGGCTGAGGTAGAATGTCCCTGGTTTCAATCCCCTAGCACATGTGCATACGCGCGTGCACACACACACACACACACACACATAGACCAGCAAATCAGAGGGGGAAAGTCTTGTCCAATAAAATGGGTAGAGATACCAGCAAATTTGTGTTTGTTACTGATATTGCTGAGCCAATGATTTTCCTGTTGTTTTACTAATGAAGTATGGTAGACCTGAGAAATAAACTAAAAGGAGAAAGTATTCATATGTGGTAGAATATAAAATAACAGATGGCTTAATTAATTTATTTATTTAAGTGTGTGTGTGTCTGTGTGTGTGTGTGTGTGTGTGTGTGTGTGTGTGTGTGTGAGACTGGAAATAGAACCCAGGGGCATTCTACCACTGAGCTATACCACTAGTCTTTTTTTTTAAAGAGTCTTGCTAAATTACCACAGACTAGCCTCAAATCTGTGATCCTCCTGTCTCAGCCTCCTAAGTACTGGGATTACAGGCATGTGTCACAGTGCCCAGATTCATAAAATTTTTAATACCACAGATATACATATAGTGCACGCATTTCTGTACTTTATATATAAAAAGAGTCAAGAGTTTTAGGCCCTCCAAGAACCAAGAACCAAGGTCCACATACTTGAGAATAATCCTGCCCCTGTTGAGAATGCAGGCTCCAGATACTCTCCAAGATGCCATTTTCTGTTTAAAAATTTTCCATTTCCAAAATGAAAATGAAATGAATGTGAGAAATGACTAAATGCATGTCAACCTACTGAGCAGCAAATAGAAAAATCAGAAGGAAATAAAATAGGCAATGAATGACAATAAGAAATAAAATATTATTCAAGTATAAATCAAGAAACCAGATTTTATGCATTAATAAGACTCCACAGAATTTGAAAATGGCTACATGGTAAAGTTAGTTGTCTTTGACAATTATAAACCTCATATCCTACTATTAAAGAAAACTATTTTCACTGATAAAAATATACTTAAACTTTCCAAGAGCAGAAAACATCAAATACTTTAGTTTTGAATCATATTTAGTTGTGTTACTTGTGGCCTTAATAAAATGTCAAGAAGAGAATCATTTTTTTCAGTGATCGTAAGATTGGACCTAAAGAAAGTAATCTGATGATAATATTGTCTGTTTTCATGTATTTTTTATATTTTTATATTCTGAATAAAGTCTATCAATGCAAAAGAAAGAGTGAGAAACAGAAAAAAAAAGAAAGGAGGAAGGAAGAGAGGGAGAGAGGGACGGATGTGTTGTGTATGGCTCATTTTTCAAGAGGGGCATGTTGATTTTTTCTAATTATTATGAAATGATAAAATTTGGAGATTCCTCCTTAGCATTACCCTTGCTATGTATAGAAGAAACTGTGGGAAACTTAGGATAGGCATTACTCAAAGCTGTGGAACCAATGTTGGGTATGTCCCTTCTTAATGACCCAGTCTCTCTAGAAACAAATGCTAGGGAAAATTTTACATAATAACCTTCTGTGGAATTAAAATAACAGAATTGGAATCGAGAGAAGCAATGTTCATCGCATGCCAAGTAATTTCATTAAGTTAATAGTTTATTTTCAAAAACCCCTGTGAGGTAGGTAATATTTCATGTCATTTTAAGAGACGAAGAAAATATTGCTTAGAAAGGTTATCTAATTTTCCTCAGGGTCACACAGCTACCAGATGAGGCAAT
This sequence comes from Graphiurus murinus, assembly GCA_004027655.1. Classification (NCBI taxonomy): domain Eukaryota; kingdom Metazoa; phylum Chordata; class Mammalia; order Rodentia; family Gliridae; genus Graphiurus; species Graphiurus murinus. The sequence goes on along the minus strand of PVLC010038154.1, from coordinate 10,351 downwards.
GTAGATTTAGGCCAATATCTAACTCCAAAATTAATACCCTCATTCCATCATGGGTCCAAGCCCTTGCTATAGTCACTTCCTGATGTTTTCATGACGTTTCTTCCTACCCTCACCTCCTTGTTTCTTCTCATAATGTACTAGTGAGGAGCTAGGAACCTGAGGCGGTTTAGGGCAGAAGACCTAGGAAGGGTTAAAAGAGAACCATCTATACAAAGAACAGAAATAGGGAAGGTTAATAAGATACAGGGATAACAATGACCAGGCAGGAAAACTTCAGCCCCAAGAATGATCAAAGAGGAAAGGATTGGGGAGGCAGACAAGTGGTGCCAGGAGATTAGAAGAGCCCACTGACCTTTTAGATAAAGATTCAAATTAAGGACTGAAACTGGGCAAAATTAGTTGGGGCCCCAAGACCCAATCCTGACCAATTGTAATAAGCAAATGGGGAACTATGAAAAAGGATAAAAGCTTACCTCTGAGAACTTCAAGGGTTATTCTCTTTCAGGGACCTGTCTCCTCTGTGTCAGGAAGGTATTCTTTTTGTCTTCTATATTCCCTTGGCTTAAAATAAATTTTTATATCCCTATACCCACCCTTCTATAGTATGTCAACTTTTAATTTTTCAGACAAGAACCCAATAAAAGAAAAACCTACATCATTTAGGGCAGTAAAGGAAGGATTTGGTTACACTAGTACACAAGACATACATGTCTTTGTATTCCCTTAACTGCCTTCATTTTCTTTCTCTTGGTCAGCGCCCTACTGGTACTGGGTTACTCCTTGACTTAAAACTCCATGGGATACTTGAAAGTGCAGGTCTTACTTGCAACTCTTTTTGAGGAGTTTTAGGGGCCCATGCCTGCTGAACGATCTACTTCTCATTGTCATGTGCTTATATTACATGCTAGACATTTTTCCTGGGTTCATTTCCCTTTTACACTCAATCTTGACCACTTGGTTTTGGACTTTCAAGTAAAGCAGCTGAACTCTTGCCTTGGGCCTACTTTCTAGAGAACTTAAGTAAATATTCTTATATATAGGTACCTTGATAATATTCAGGACTTTTTATAATGAAGTATGATTGAATTTTTAGAAATTAGTCATTTATATAAATTTTATTTTAGAGTAGTTTTAAGTCCACTACAAAATTGAACAGAAGGTACAAAGATTTCCCAGTATCCCCTGCCTCCTCATTTGCATAACTTACCCCACTATCTAAATCCCACACCAGAGTGGTACATTTATTGTAATCAATGATCCTACACGGTTACATCATTACATCCAAAGTTTACATAAAGGTTTACTGTTGGTGATGTACATCCTATGGGTTTTGGCAAATGTATAACAGCATATATCTATGATAGTAGTATCAAACAGCATATTTTGGGTGCCCTAAAAGTATTCTGTGTTCTATTTGTTCATCTCTCCTCCCTCCAAACCCTTGGCAAGCAATGATCATTTTACTGTCTCCAGTTTTGTCTTTTCCTGAAGGTTATATAGTTGAAATCATGTAGTGTGTATCCTCTTCAAACTGGCTTCTTTCACTTAGTAAAATGTACCTTTCGTTCTCATAATTTTTCATAGTTTAATATCTAAATTCTTTTTGCACTGAATAATACTGCATTGTATGAATGTGCCATGGCTTATTCTTCCATTTAACTGTTGAAGGACTTCTTGATTGCTTCCAACTTTGGGTGAATATGAATAAAACTACTATAAATATTTGTGCACAGGTTTTCTATGGACACAAACCTCCAACCTCTTTGAGTAAATACCAAAAAGTACTATTGCTACATCATACAGTAAGAGTATGTTTAGCTTGTAAGAAAACTGCCAAAACGTCTTCCAAAGAGACAAGTGCCATTTTTCATTCCCACCAGCAATGAATAAGAGTTCTTGCTGCTCCATATCTTCACCAGCATTTGGTGTTGTCAGGATTTTGGATTTTGGTCATCCCAATAGGTATGTTGTGTTATCTTATTGTGGTACAGATTGAGTATCCCTTATCTGAAATGCTTGAGACAGAAGTATTTTAGTTTCTTGGTTTTAAATTTTTTGTATATACATAATGAGATATCTTAGAGATGGAACCCAAGTTTAAACAGAAAATTTATTTATGTTTCATATGCATGCTATACACATAGCCTGAAGATAATTTCATACCATGTTTTGAGTGTGCCTGCATTTTGACTACAACCTGCTGCATTAGGTCAGATGTGGAATCTTCTACTTGTGGAATCATGTTGACATTCAAAAAGTTTCAGATTTTAGAGTATTTCAGATTTTCAAATTAGGGATACTCAGTATATATTAATTTGTATTTCCTTGATGATACATAATATGAAGTATCTTTCCATATGATTATTTGTATATCTTTTGATAAATTGTCTTCTTAGGTATTTTGCCCATTTTAAAATCAGGTTGGTTGTTTTCTTTTCTTTTTTCTTTTTTTTTTTTTGGTTGTTTTCTTATTGTGTTCTTTGTATATTTTACAGCCAGGCACAGTGGTGCATGCCTGTAATCCCAGTATTTGGGAGGCTGAGCAGGAGGACCACAGGTTTGAAGCCAGCCTTGGTAACTTAGTGAGGCTGTCAGCGATCTAGCAAGACCTTGTTTCCAAATAAGAAATAAAATCGGGCTGGGGGTATAGAATTGGGCTGGAGGTAGAATGCCTCTGAGTTCAATCATCAGTACCACAAAAAAAACAAAAAGTCTTTTGTAAATATTTCTCCCAACCTAGGATTCATCTTCTCATTCTCCTGACAGTGTCTTTTGCAAAGCAGAAAATTGTAATTTTGATAAATCCCATCTCATCAATTCTTTTTTTCTTAGATTGTGCCTTTGGTGTTATATCTAAAAAACATCACTGCTATACCCAAGGTCATCTAGGTTTTAGCTACTAAGTTATTTTCTAGGAGTTTTATAGTTTTTTGTTTCACACTAAAGTCACTAATCTATTTTGAGCTAATTTTTATGAAGGATGTAAGGTGTGTGTGTGTGTGTGTGTGTGTGTGTGTGTGTGTGTGTGTTTGTGTGTGTGTTTGCAGTACTGGTGATGGAATGTAGGGGTGCTTAACCACTGAGCTATATTTCTGACCCTTTTTTATTTGAGACGGATTTCACTAAGATCTCAGGCTGGCCTTGAACATGTGATCTTCCTGCCTCAGCCTCCCAAGCTGCTGGAATTATAGGTGTGCACTTCCTTGCTAGATTTATTTTTGCATGCAGATATCCAGTTGTTCCAAAACCATATGTTGAAAAATATATATACCTTTGCCTATATATTTATCTTGGATTGCCTTTGCTCTTTGTCAAAGATCAGTTGACTACAATTATGTTGATCTATTTCTTATCTCTCTACTCTGTTCCATTGATATTTAATGGTCTATTCTTTTATTAATACCACATTTATTAGATTGTTATAGCTCTATACTAAGTCTCCAAATTGAATGGTGTCATTCCTAGGACTTTGTTCACCTCCTTCAATATCATGTTGGTTATTTTGGGTTTTCATCTCTCCATATAAATTTTAGAATCAGTTTGTCAATATTTACACAATAACTTGCTGAGATTTTAAATGAGACTGAATTGAATCTATGTATCAAGTTGGAAAGAACCAGTATCTATATAATATTGAGTCCCTGAACATTGACTATCTTTCCATTTATTTAGTTCATTTCTTTTATCAGAGGTTTATATTTTTCCTCATATAAATCAAATATATACATATATATACACATAGTTAGATTTATATCTAATTTTTTTGGTGTTAATATAAATGGCATTGTTTTTAATTTAAAATTCCATTTATTGACTGCTGAAATATAGGAAAGGAGCTGACTTTCACATATTTACCTATATCTTGCAACTTTGCTGTAATTACTTATTATTTCTAATAGTTTTGGATTTTCTACATAGACAATCACATCATCTATAAACATAGACAATTTTATTTCTTCCTTCCCAATCAGTATACTTTTATCTCCTTTTCTTGTGTTATTGCATTGGCTGAGATTCTAGTACAACATTTAAAAGCAGTGATGGGAATGGACATAATTGTCTTGTCCCTGAACTTAGCAGAAAATATCATCAGCTGTACGTTTTCAGTAGTTGTTCTTTATCAAATTTAGGGAGTTATCCTCTGTTCCTAGATTGCTGAGAGCTTTTGTCATGAATTGGTGTTGGATTTTGTCAAATACTTTTTCTACATCTTATGATATGACTATGTGATTTTTATTCTTTGATATTGTAGACTACATTAATAATTGGTTTTTGTTGTTACATTGAATTTTTACATAGAAATATATTTTTTACTCTAAAATATAATAACTACATTCCAAAATAATGAAGAAACCGAAAAAAGAAAGAAATACCATCCATAAAGCTACCTTCTGGGAAAATCAATGTTATCATTTTTGGTGTATTCCTCTGGTATTTTTTGTTTGCTTTTTAAGTGTAATTTCTACTAACAATTACAATAACAATGATAAAATTTTTATATTTGGTTGAGATACTAAAAATTCCATAAGTTATAAATGGTAATTAAAAGACAACAATATTTAGGTAGTTAAAAATGTTATATCTGAGTGTAGTGGCAAACACCAATAATCATAGTACTCAGAAGGCTGAGACAAGAGAATCACAGGTTTGAGGCCAGCATGCTATAACTTAGCAAGACTCTGTTTCAAAATAAAAAATTAAAAAGGGCTAGGAGATTAGCTCAGCGGTAGAAAGCCTCTGGGTTTAACTCCCAGTTATGCCACATCAAAAAGAAAAAAAGCATTGCTGTTAAACAGAAAACAGGACAACATATGTCAAACAGTCTATTTTCCATTTACTATTTGTTTTATATAGTAGGTAGACCTTAATATTTTTATTTTACTTTTATCTTTATTAAAATTTTTTTCCATAAGAAAATATAACAGCAGAGTCACATCTCAAAGATAGTAATTTTCATGGATCTTGTCAATCTCTAAAAACTATGATTTTGTGTGTGTGTGTGTATGTGTGCGTGTGTGTAGTACTAGGTCCTCACACATACTAGGTAAGTACTCTACCACTGAGCTATACTCCTCACTCAGTCCTTTTTAGTTTTTATTTTTGAGACAGGGTCTCCCTAAATTGCTAAGGCTGGCCTGAAACTTAACATCCTCCAGCCTCAGCCTCTCCAGTAGCTGGAATTATAGGCATGTGCCACTATAACCAGCCCAAAACTATTATTCTGACTCACTGTTAAAGTTACCTCATGCTCTAGAATGTAATGTTGCACACTGCAAGTACGACTGGTCTCATTTCCAGGCTGCTATTTTGGATTAATAAACAAATCCAAGTAACATATCAAAAAGTGTATAGGAAAACCATCTGCTATTCTACTTTCTTAGTTAATACACTCCATACAAAGCATATTTTAAATAAAATGCTTTTTAAGTAGATTTGCAATATTTTATTTCAGCAATATATTAATGACACATCTGAAAAGAGAAGCCTTTTAAAATAAATTAATTCTAGTCTCCATAAGTTATCAGTTCCATTCACACAATGGAATGCAAGGCAATAAATTTAAAGGGTGGGTGACTAAATTCTCTGATATGGGAAGATGACATATTGTTGAGTATTCAGATAACAGGGAACTTCCACATCTGACAGTAAAAGATTAGCTGAGTCCAGGATTCCCCCGTGACTATAAACTACAAGAAAACTAGATAAAATATAAACAACCATTTTCAGAAGGACTGGGACTGGAGTGAGGTGAGAAAGGTGTTAAAGTGGAAAATTTAAGGTAGCATTCCTATTTACAGCTGACCTTGCATTTACATGACTCTTGGGTCCTTTCTTAAAATTTGTACCATTAGTGCCTCTCCTTATCCTAGTCTCACCTCTGGTTTTTAGCTACTAGACCACAGGCAGTAGCATGACTATGATTTTCTGGAAAGAGGAAAATTAGATTATCCCTAGGGTAAAAAAAAAAATCCCAGCTATCTCCCTGATTGCAAATTTCAAACCATTGTATAGGAAGGAGAAACCCAAAGACAGCTGGTAGTCTCACTGAATTAAGGAGATAGAAACTGGAGACTAACATATGTATATTTGTAGTCTCAGAAAAGAAAGAAGATCAAAAGAAAACATTAGGAAAAATAGTGAAAAGTTTTCTATCTCTTACAAAAAAATGTATACTCATGTATCTAAGAGAGTCAATGAATTCTAAGCAGGATAAACAATAAAATCATACAAAGGCACATAATCAAATTGCTGAAAACTCATGTCAGAAAATGAACTTAAAATCAATGAGGAGGGGGAAAAGAGTACTTTATGTAACAAAGAACAATATGTGATCATAGAATTCTTGTCAGTAACTATGCAAGGCAGAATTTAACAAAAAGACATTTTTAGTGTGCAAAAAAAAGAACTGTCAATCCAGAATTCCATATCCAGTGAAATATCTTTCAAAGATAAATTATCTTTTAGACAAAGAAAAGCTAAGAAAAAATTACTACTAACAACCTTATACCATAAGAAATGTTAAAGGAAGTTCTTTAAGAAAAAGGTAAATAATATACAATAGAAATATAGATCTACACAAAGGCATGAAGAGCATTCAAAATGGCAATTATGCAGATACATAGTTGTCCCTTTATATCCATGAGGGATTGGCTCCATGACGCCTCCCCCAAAGACACTACATACCATGGAGATTCAAGTCCCTAATATAAAATGGCAAAGTATTTGCATAGAGCCTATTGACATCCTGTTGTATACTTTAAATCATCTCTAGATTACTTACTAAACCTAATATAATATAAATGCCTTGTAAATAATTATTATACTATATTATTTATAGAAAAATGACAAGAAAAAAGTCTGTATATGCTTAATACAGATGCAATATTTTACAATCTGCTGTTGGTTGAATCTAGGGACACTAAATTTGCAGATACAGAAGGCCTAATGTATATGCATATGTAAGATGCTTTTTAATGTCTTTAAGAGAAAATCAACTATTTAAAGCAAAATACTAACAATGTGTTGTGGGGTTTAAAATGTATATAGAAATAAAATGCATGACTAAAACAGTACAAAGGCCAGGCAGAAGGAAGTGAAGGTTGTTAGATTCTTATACATGAAATAGTAAATATTCTTTGAAGAAAAACTGTGATAAGTTAAAGATACATTTTGTAAACCTTAGAGAAATGAAATATAGAAGAGATAAAGTAGACAAAATAATACTCAATATTAAATAATACTAAAATGCTAAATACTCAACCCAAAAGAAATCAAGAAAAAGAGAAAAAAAAAACAAAAAATAAATAGGAAGGTAGTAAATTTAAATCTAATCATATAAAATTATATTAAACAAAATACGTAAACATTCCTCAGAAAACTGGGAATAGGTCCACCACCACATGATATAGATATACCACTCCTGGGTATCTTCCAAAGGGACTGAAATAAAAATATTATAGTAATATATGCATATTCATTTTTATGGCAGCACAATTCACAATAACCAAATCATGGAATCAACCTAGATGTCCATCAACAGATGAATAGATTACAAAATTACAGGATATACACACAATGAAATTCTTTTTTTTGGGGGGGGGGCACTGGGGATTGAACCCAGGGGCATTCTACCTCCGAGCTACACCCCCAGCCCTATTTTTTATTCTTTATTTTGAAACCGGGTCTCACTAAGTTGCAGAGTGCCTCACTAGGTAGCTGAGGCTGGCCGCGAACCCGGATCCTCCGGTTTCAGCCTCCCAAATGCTGGAATTACAAGCGTGCGCCACCACGCCCGGCACACACAATGGAATTGTACTTAGCAATAAAGAAGAACAAAATTTTGTTTTTTGCAGGAAAATGGATGGATCTGGGTAATATTATGCTAAGTGAGATTAGCCAGTCACAGAAAGTGAAAGGTCTTATGTTTTCTCTCATATGCAGAAGCTAGGGAGTAATCAGGATACCAGAGGGACTCCTGATAATGGAGGAGAAACTCCAGTGGAGCCAGGGAGGTAGTTTTTGTGGGGAGGGGATGGAAAATTAATAAAGGAGACACTGTCATTGACATTAGGTATATATGTGAAATTTTCAATCTCAATCTCAATATCATGTATGTGGAAGAGGAGAGAGGGAGGAGGGAGCCGGTGGGGGCAGAGGAGTTCACCAAGTGCTGGGCCCATGTATGTCCCTATCATTCTGAACTACAGTATGACGTGAGACTACATGCACTAATAAAAGTATATATAAAAGGTAGAGATTGTCAGGTTTAGAAAACAAGACCCACTTAAATCCTAGCTACAAGAAACTCACTTTAAATATAAAGACACAGAGATTTAAAGTAAAAGAATAAAAAATAGAAAAACACTATAAGAAACCTTGAAAGTCTATACCAATACCAAACAAGTGGACTTCAGAACAAAGAATAATACTAAAGAGCAAATGGGGCCAATGATAATGAAAACAGAGTCAATTCATCAAGAGGATATAATAATCATAGTTTCAAACTCTTAACAGATTTTCAAAAAGTTGGAAGCAAAAACTGGTGAGCCCAAATGAAAAAGTATTTTCTTTTACAAAGGGTCATTTCAGACCTTTTGCCCATTTTCATTTGGAACAAAGGAGACTTCAGAACAAAATGTATAGCATGACTATATTTGTATAAAAATAATGTTTGTACATGCTTGTGTAAATATACATAGACAAATGCCAGAAGGAAGTTTCATAAATATTTATATGGGTTGGCTTCCAGTCTGAAGTGTGAATAAATCTTTCTTTATGAATCATACTTTCGTTGGTGTCAATCAATGACAACATCTCTCATAAGTTTTTTGTGTGTTAGCTGCTATGCCACAAATAGACTTTGAACACCTTCTACTTATCTGCATACAGCTGGCAGGCAAAGGACTGGAAAATCAATATGATAAGTCTCAGGCATCTCCAACACTTTCTTTCTCTTCAGTTCCTTCTCAGCCACCCTCACCAAGATTCCTTATGCTCTTCAGCACCCTAATTCTCCTCCCAACCAGACAAGTCAAGATATGAAGATTAGCATATACTCTTATCATTCCTTTGGTTAAAAGAGATGGTATCCATTGTCTCTCCCATCACAAACTAAAGGTCAATGGTCTATTTCTAGAGGAAAGCAGTATCTGGTTTTTTTTTTTTTTTTTTTTTTTGCTAAACTCTTCTTCCAGGTTCAAGGCCAGCCTCAGCAATTTAGCAAGACCCTCAGCAGCTTAGTGGGACCCTGTTTCAAATTACATACATACATACATACATACATACATACATACATGGCTAAAGGCATAGCTTAGAGATAAAATGTCCCCAACAAACAAATAAAAATGTAGTTGAAATGTATTCTTTATTTTGGAGGACACTGTTGAATAATGGATCAGTTTCCAATCACAGAGCAACATAATTCAGTAGAAGGTGAAGTCTCCTTTTAAGTCTTTTCCCTGCTTCAAACATTTTCTTTCTTTCCCCTTACCCCTTTCCCTGTCCTTCTCCTCCCCCTCTCTCTTTCCATTCCCCATTTTCATAATGCCCCCACTTCGTCTTACTTTTGACTTCTCCTTCCCACTTTCTCCTCTCTTATACAGATGTCAAGCGTAAAGCAGCACAGCAGATGATAAGAAAGCTGGTAAAACAGCTGAACTATATTTGGAAGTAAGATTCATGACAAAGTCACTCATATACAAATACTAGTTTATTCTGATTTAGCTTACCCAAAAAAATAGGTTGAAAAGCTATTCCCAACCTAGGTGAACCACATCAGGTGCATGTAGCTCAGGGGTGTCAGTCATAGATTTGGACTCAGTGACTTTTGTGAACTAGTAGTGGCTTTAGGCTGGAGTCCACTGAGAAGTTGCTTTCTTCTCAACTAGCATCCAGATGGACCACACAGCTGCTCTCTCAACTGCCCAAGAGTCATGGGGAGCTAGTTCTAAAGAATATGTTTCAGAGAAAAACAAACCTCTGAATTGTCTATGTATTCACATACCTGTGCAGAAGTTTGTAAGTGCAGAGATAATTAGAGCAAAAAGAGTATGAACTTACAGTTACTGCTGCTAAAGACACTGTAAGTTTTTTCTTAGTTGGTAATAAAAGCCTGGTAAAAAGAAAATCAACTTCCCAATACAAAAAAAGAAAGCTGAGCTGGGCATAGTGGCATATGCCTGAAATCCCAGTACTTGGGAGGCTGAGACAGGAAGATCACAGGCTTGAGGCCAGGCCCACAGCAACCTACTGAGACTTTGTTTCAAAACAAAAAAATAAAAAGGGCTAGGTGTGTATCTTGAAGGTAGAATTACTCTGTATTCAATCTTAAATACCAAAAAAAAAAAAAAAA
>PVLC010038153.1:0-14916 GCA_004027655.1 Graphiurus murinus | reverse complement strand
GTACTGGGGATTGAACTCAGAGGCATTCTACCTCCGAGCTATACCCCCAGCCCTATTTTTATTCTTTATTTTGAAACCGGGTCTCACTAAGTTGCGGAGTGCCTCACTTAGGTAGCTGAGGCTGGCCGCGAACCCGGATCCTCCGGTCTCAGCCTCCCAAATGCTGGGATTACAAGCGTGCGCCACCACGCCCGGCTTGTACTTATTTTTGCTTTATGTATTTTGATGCTTTATTGTTAGGAGCATACATGTTAAACATTGTTATGACTTCTTGGAGAATTAACCCCTTTATCACTATATATTTTTATTAAAACAACTTTCTTTACTTCGAACTGTGCTCTCTGGAACAAATGTAGCTACTTTTGGTTTCTTTTAAATCTGTCTCTATCCATTGACCTCTTTTCTTTTTTTGTGGTACTGGGAATAGACTCTAGGGGCATTCTGCCTCCAAACTATACTCCCAGCCCTTTTTTATATTTTACTCTGAAACAGGATCTTGCTAAATTTCTGAGGCTGGCCTCAAACCTGTGATCATCCTGTCTCAGCCTCCCAAGTACTGGAATTACAGGCATGTGCCACCACACTCAAATATCCTTTCCTTTCTCTGATTCTTACCTTTATATTTCGTTACAGTTTAGTATCTGTGTTCTTGCAGAGTACTTGAAAATCCTTTTTGAAGTAAGGCAAGGCAGTAAGCTTATACCTGTTATTTTGTGCTAATAGGCCCCTACTAAATTTTGTTAATGAAACTTAATCAGATTCTTCTCTAAATTGTTGCTTTTGTTTTACCGGGAAGGGGGTGTTATTTTGGTTCTGTTTCTTTTTTTTATTTTATTTTTTAACACTACTCACTTTTTTCTAGTAGGTTAAAATAATAGCATTTTTTTTCTTATGCTCTGTGCTTGTGTACAGGTGTGTTGAAAACTCTGTAATTGCCATTCCAAGTTGTCTGGTAAATTTTAAGCCATTTTTCCTGAGTTGATCATTACTTTTTTATAGGAGGAAATGAGTCTCAGCCAGAAAGCCAGGAAGAAGATCCCCGGGAAGTTCTTAAAAAAACATTGGAATTCTGCTTATCTAGGTAAGAGTGGTAGTGAGTTTTCTAACAGCATTTGTAGTGGTCTACATTGGGTATGGTCTACAAATGAGATTTTACTTGGAAGGAATTTATATCTAACAATAGTAATCTATGTATATCTATTAATCAGAAATCTAGAGTTTCAAGTAAATAGGCTTTGGGCATGTTGAAGAACTGTTTATAATCTTCAAGTCAGTGGTTCCCATAGAAGGAGCCGTACATTCATCTTGATAATCATTATCTTGATTGCTATTTGAAATACAGATTCCCGAAATCCCCCCAACCCCCCTCCCCCACACATAGCTACTGAATCAGAGTCCCTGAGGTAGGGCCTTAAAATCTTCAGTTTCACTAAAGTTTTAGAACAAATGTTCTATGTTGTTTCTCAAAACACTGAAATAAGCTGGGCGTGGTGGCACACACCTGTAATCCCAGTACTTGGGAGCCTGAGACAGGAGGATCCCAGGTTTGAAAACAACATCAGCAAGTAGTGAGACTCTGATCAACCTAGCAAGACTCTGCTTCAAAATAAAAATAAAACAGGGCTGGGGATATAGCTCTGCTCTGAGGTAATGCCCGAGTTCAACCCCTAGTACCAGAACACACACACACAACACTGAAGTAGAAAACCGTTTTATTTATATAACACTCCTATGTTTCGTTGTGTCCCCCCACCCCAGTGATAGTTTTTCTATTATAAAGTATAGGAGAGCCTTTAAAGCTGAAACCCAGCCCCGTGTCCCTCACAAAGCCGTCTCTCTCCGTCACGTGGCTGGAGTTACCCGCATCTGAGCAGTGGCTAGCTGAGACGAGGGACAGAGCACTTCTCTCTACACAGTGCCGGTGGTGGACACTGCAGTGGGCGCCGGGCACCGGCCTTGCTGGGAGACGTTGTGGGAAGGGGCCCCGTGAAGCCCGCTGCTGGGTTTTAGCTTGGAGATGTTTTCGAGGACCTTATTCATTTATTACCCGTTTTATGTTTCCTGAGAATTCACAGGAAGCATTTATCTTTGGCCAAAACACCAGGAAATGGCTCATCTGGCCTGAACTGCTGGTTATTTGTGGCATACCTTTTGACCCTGTGGGTAAAGTTACTGATCCGTTTCCTTCTTTGTAGTGCCAGCTGCTAAGAAGCCAGCACCAGCTTTGCAGCTTCATTACCATGTTTTTCCTACCTTTCTTGTGCATTCAGCTGGATTTCCTTACTTTAGACGTCTTTGGTGTAAGCCAGGCGTGGTGGTGCACGCTTGTAATCCCAGCACTTGGGAGGCTGAGACCGGAGGATCACAGGTTTGCGGCCACCCTCAGCTGCTTAGTGAGGCTGTCCGCAGTCCGCAACTTAGACCCTGTTTCAAAATGAAGAATAAAAAATAGGGCTGGGAGTGGAGCTCAGAGGTAGAATGCCCCTGGGTTCAATCCCCAGTATTGCAATAAAATAAAATAAGGCGGAGGATGTAGCTCAGGAGTAGAATGCCCCTGAGTACAATCCCTAGTAACTCCCCTCCCCAAAAGTCTTTGGTGTAGATTTTTAATTAACTACACAAACACTATTTAGAACAAAGATGGAACTATAACTACATCTTTAAAAAAATTATCTGCTCATGAATTTGGAGAAAGTACAGTATACTTTTACTTTTGCTCTCTCTGCCTTTCCAGGTATCTTTGAAAAACATGTACCTAAGGGGAGAGAGCATAAATAACAGATGGGGCGTGGGCCCAGAGAGACTCCAGCTTTACCATGCCACACACACACCTCTTGGGCAGTTGGTACTGCTGTAGATAAAACTTTCTTTTAAATATCAAGTAAAAGAGATTGTTTTCTTTCAACAGGGAGAATCTTGCTAGTGACATGTATCTTATATCACAGATGGATAGCGATCAGTATGTGCCAATTACAACGGTAGCTAACCTTGACCATATCAAGAAACTCAGTACTGATGTGGATTTGATTGTTGAAGTGCTAAGATGTAAGTAAATGGCGGTTTAAAATGAGTGATACCTGCTTCACACTGCTTGTTCTGTGCACGTGGGCTTTTTCATCTGTAGCCAGCAGATGGGACTTGTTGGCAAATCGAATCTTTCCTAGCCTTCCATTCCTTTCTGACCAGTCCCTGTAGTGGGAGCATTGATTGACTCCATAAGAAACCTCAGCCAGATTATGTATGGGTCATTTGAAGGAGAAAAGGAATCTTTTTAGTGGAGATTTTTAAAGTCAGCCGTTATAGTCATGAAAAATAACAGTGTTTACGGTTGAAGTAAAATACATTTTAATTAACATTTTTGCCAGTAAAATAGTTTCTTTTTAATTTTTCTTCTTTTTGTAGCTTTACCTTTAGTCCAAGTGGATGAAAAGGGAGAAAAAGTAAGGCCAAATCAGAATCGTTGCATAGTGATATTGCGTGAAATATCTGAATCTACCCCTGTGGAAGTAAGTGCTTTCTCTTCTAAGAGTACTTGGGCATCTTCCTGAGGGCTTTTTTTTGGGGGGGGGGTTGATTTTGATTTTTTATTTATTTTTTATGTCTATTTTTTTGGAGGGTGTTGTTTTTGGTGGTACTGTGGGTTGAACCCAGGGGCATTCTACCTCTGAGCTACATTCCCAGCCCTGTTTTATTTTTTTGTTTTGAAATAGAGTCTCACTAAGTTGCTGAGGCTGGCCATGAACCTGGATCCTTCAGCATCAGCCTCTTAAGCACTGGGATTACAAGCATGCACCACCATGCACAGCTGGAAACAAACATTTCTATTCATGCTTCCAAGATTTAGCTTTTCAGTTCCATATTAGTGTACGTGAAGGTTTATTAAGGCACATGCTTGTACAATGTAACAAAAGTGAAGGTTCCAACAAAAATATGCCTAGGGTGAGAAGCCATAATACTTTTTTTTTTTTTTTTTTTTTTTTTTTTTTTGCGGTACTGGGGATTGAACTCCCAAGTCCTATTTTTTATTCTTTATTTTGAAACTGGGTCTCACTAAGTTGTGGAGGGCCTCTCTAGGTAGCTGAGGCTGGCCGTGAACCGGATCCTCTGGTCTCAGCCTTCCAAATGCTGGGATTACAAGCTTGCGCCACCATGCCCGGCTGCAACGTCCTTTAAAAAAAAAAAAAAGTTGGTGAGGCCAAAAAGTGGTATAGTTGACAATTAACTTCTAACCTCTCTATTTCCTATAGGAAGTAGAAGCACTATTTAAAGGAGATAATTTACCAAAATTTATAAACTGTGAATTTGCCTATAATGATAATTGGTTTATTACATTTGAAACAGAAGCTGATGCACAGCAGGTGAGTTCTTTTCTCCACTACCCTATGAGGTACATAGTTCAACAATGTTTCATATTAATAGTTAGAACAAATTTCATAATTCAGGTTTTATTACATTGTCATGTTTAGATATAAAGTGCAGAGAAAACCAAGTTGTAAAAACCTAAATGGGTGTGTCTGTAGCAACAGACAGTCATGTGACATTCCTTTTTGAGGACATTATAAGATAAGCACGTGAGGAAAATCAGTTCTGGTCTTTGATCTGGGTAGAGAAAGATTTTACTGTTTGCAAAGTGTGGAACTTTAAAGCTAACCATAATCTCTTGGTGACCTTCTTTGCCTTGCAAGATGCTTTTCAGGGTTCTGAGAAGTAAGCTCCTTGAGGATTCACAAGTTAAGGTTCTTCTTTCTTTTTTTTTTTTTTTTGTTTTTTGTAGTACTGGGGATTGAGCCCAGGGGCATTCTACCTCTGAGCTACACGTACCCCAATCCTATAGCCGTATTTTTTATTCTTTATTTTGAAACAGAGTCTCACCAAGTTGTGGAGGGCAACTGAGGCTGGCAGCAAACCTTCGATCCTCCTGTCTCAGCCTCCTAAATACTGGGATTACAAGTATAGGCCACCATACCCAGCTTGTTTCTTTCCCTTAAAGGAAGCTGTCTTGTTTGGGGGAAACAAACCAAGAAATGTGAGGTGTTGAATGCTGCAGATGCTGTCAGAGGTCCAGAAGAGACAGTACACAAGCCTGAAAGATGGGTTCAGTTGGATAGAAGGGGAAGGAAGGAAGGAGAGCTCAGAGCTCTGTGCTCTAGGAGCAACGGGAGCATTGCTAACCCTACCCCCCTCCAGGGCATGTGGGTGGTGAGGCTGGATGAGAGCACGGAGCCTTCGGAGTTGCACAGGAGGCTTGATGTAGATTGAACTTGGAGAATTAAGGAGTTACATATAAATAGCCACACTTGAATATTTTAATTTTCATCTTTCCCCCTCCATGTCTAGCGTTTTTTTTCTTGAACTGCATAATCTCGATTTCAAATTGTCTCTTCCTAAAGTCAGGATTCTTAGCCTATGGTCCTTGGAGACTTTTTATGGTATTTATTAGTACTTAAGGTATACATACAAATTTTTTTTTTTATGAGAATGTTGGGTAGAGGTTCCACAGTGCTTACAAGGTTGAGAGATCTGTGAACCAAAGAGGATCAAGAATCGCTGTTACTGGTCCTGTCCACTGTATTGCTAGGCACTTCCTTATTCGAGCTATTGAATTAACTACTATTTCATGTTATTTATATGGCTAATATAATAGTATCTGGTATGTTGTCCTCAGGCTTACAGGTACCTGCGAGAAGAAGTCAAAACTTTTCAAGGAAAGCCAATTAAAGTAAGTAAGACCACTGGGTATACTTTTCTTTTCTAGTCAGTATTCTTGAGTATTCTAAAAGAAACTTAACTATTTTCAAACAGGCACGGATAAAAGCAAAGGCGATAGCTATAAACACATTTTTGCCAAAGAATGGATTTAGACCTCTGGACATGAACCTTTATACACAGCAGCGCTACACAACATCGTTTTACTTACCTCCAGTATACAGTCCCCAGCAGCAGTTTCCTCTCTACAGCCTGATCACCCCCCAGACGTGGTCAGCAACGCATAGCTATCTTGATCCACCTTTGGTGAGTATGTTCTCTTAAACTCAGAATTTATTTAACAGAAATTTATATAATAGACACTCTGCTGGGCACACTGAAAGTTTAAGATCCTAGTCTAATAGGGGAATCAGATGTATGTACAGTTTACTCTACTAAAATAAACTTTCAGGTCATGCTGTGGATTTTAAATTTAATTGAGTGATACAGAACTATAGGCATGAAAATAAATTTGTGGAAGACTGAGTGTGATCCCTGCCTAGTCCACCCCCCACTGCCCAGCATTTCCTTTCCTGTAGACTCAGAACGCAGCTAGCACTCTGGTGTAGTTGAGGTCTTCTGAGCCCAGAGTGAAATGGCAAGGGGAGATTGTTCACGCAAAGAGGCATCTAAATAGGCTTCTTACCGCCCAGGACAAGTGGAGCACTTACCGTCTCACAGAGCTTCGTTTGACTTCTCCTATCAGCCTCGGGTGGTTAGCATGGTTAATTTATAGAAATTTTAGCTTGTGTTAAGGCCTGTGTTTTTTTTTTTTTTGTACTTCGTACTCAGTATTGAACTCGGATATTCCACTTCTGAGCTACACCCCCAGCCCACTTTTATTTTTTTTTATTTTGAAACAAGAGCTTGCTAAGTTGCTGAGGCTGGTCTTGAACCTGCCATCCTCCTGTCTCATCCTTCCATGTACTGGGATTACAAGCATGCACCACCACACCTGGCTCTCATTTTTCTTTAGCTGTGCTGCTGTAGATGGCTACAAAGATCAGGTGGCCCCTGGTTGGAAATTAGCATGAGTTTAGTGGCATGGGATACAAGCACATCAGCACTGTGTGACAAATGTCCTTGAGGCTGAGGTTTGGGTTCAAAGGGGAAGTTCATGTTGGAAGTTTGCATCAGGTAGTAGTGCAGATTCAGTTTAGAATAAGAGGTAGAATGCATAAAGCATGATGGTGAGAAGGCAGAAATTGAGTTAGTAACTTTGAAAAGAGTTCATGTCCAGGATATGGCTGAACTCAAAGTCATATAGCTAGAAGCCAGGCACCTGTCATGTGGAGAGGTCACCAATCACTGGCAGAAAAACTGGGCAGGTATAGAAGAAAGGGAATTTGAGAGAAGCTTAAACTTGCATCACTGATGCCCTTTAAACTCTAAAAAGTAAAGACATGTCCATGAAAACACTCAGGCTAGGAAAGACGGATGTGCCAAGGTGACAACTGCAAAAATGGGCGCAGATGTAAAATAGCATTAAATAGAAGTAAGGGGTTTGTTGGCTATTATGTTGTCCTGAGTTGAGCTTATGTTACATGAGTTTGTGAGAAGGAAGCTTCAGACTCGGCAGCATGCAGGCAGATGATTAGGGATCATAGACTGGAGCAGTGCTGCGAATCGTGCAAGGCTGGTAGGTTATCAGGGCAAGCTGCACGGGGTCCTTACATGGTGTCCGAGGCACATGGACTTCTCCCTTGTGGCTTGTGGTGAGTCCTCTAAGATTCTCAGCAGGGAAGTAAAATCATACTCCATTTAGAAAGTAGCCTTTACAGCCATGTAGAGACTAGGCAGGGAGAAGAGAGTCTGAGAGAAACCCGTAACATCCCAAAAGCCTAGAACTTCTGCAGTCAAAGGAAGATTGGGCATACCAGTGGCTGAAATTCACACTTCTGTCTCTTGAGTGAATCTTATAAAAAAAGAAAATATACTACTTTTCACTTCATTCTATAAAAATGTACTCATGGCTATATATAGTTCCTTTTCTCAAAAATAAATCACAGGAGAGCCTTAGAGAGACTCAGTTCCTTAGAATCTTGCTGTAGAATAATCTTCCCTGAATGTGGCTCACATGCTTGTCCGAGTCAGTTCTCCCTGCAGTCAGCTGCTCCTCTTGTTTCTTTAATCACATTCGTCCTTGCCTGGACAGGGCCCTCTCAGACTTGGTTTTACATTCAGATCACTTTTTTCTTTTTTTGTTGTACTGGGCATTCTACCTCTGAGCTATACCTCAGCCCTATTCTTTATTTTGAAACAAAAGTTGCAAAAACACTAAGTTGCGGAGTGCCTCACTAGGTAGCTAAGGCTGGCTGAGAACCCGGATCCTGGATCCTCCGGTCTCAGCCTCCCAAATGCTGGGATTACAAGCGTGGGCCACCACGCCCGGCTCTCAGATCACTTTTTAAGATGGCCACATAGATCTGGTTTAGGTGAGATCTGGTCCTCCGTCAGTGCACTTTTATTCTGAAACCTTTTGTCCTTTGAGCAATAGTAAAGAGATGGTGCCTTTTAATCCCCAGCAAATTAAGCTATTCAGTTATCATGTTCACCAACTCTCTTTTTTTGGTGCTGGGGATTGAACCCAGGGAATTCTACCTCTAAGCTACACCCCCAGCCTGATTTTTCACTCTTTGTTTTGTAACAGGGTCTCACTAAGTTGTGGAGAGCCTCACAAAGTAGCTGAGGCTGGCCACAAACCGGTGATCTTTCTGTGTCAGCCTCCCAAGTACTGGGATTACAAGCGTGCGCCACTGCGCCCGGCTACCAATTTTATTTTCAAATTTTTGAGCAAAAATACTCAAACACCAGAGTTCCATATATACAATTGTACATGTGAAATAATTAGTGCTCACTAGTCTTAATATGATTTAAAGCCTCTGTCTTTTCACATGGTCTGAAAGCATCCATCTTCTAGTGTGATGTGTCTTAAAGTAGTCTAAGTCTTACATATTATGTTTTTCAAGTACTGGTTCTACTTGGTAAGTTTGAAGCATTTCCCTTTTGTTGCTTTAATTTTTTAAATCAAGAATTAACTATCTCTAGTATACTTTTTCTATTATCTAGGTTTCAGTTAGCTCTAAAGGGAACTGCTTACTGGGCCCCCCACCCCCCACCCCGCTTTTTTCAAACATGGAGGGGCCGATGCAGATGCATAGCTCTCTGATTTAGTGACAGTTGAGGGTGAGGTCTGCAAGGTCTCATGCAGAGACAGGCCCTGAAGGAGTGTCAGGTACAGAGTACTTGAAGCCTCAAGTCTTTCTAAGATCTCTGTGGCCCTTTCTAATTTTTTTTTTTTTTTTTTTTGCGGTACTGGGGATTGAACTCAGGGGCATTCTACCTCCGAGCTATATCCCCAGGCCTATTTTTTATTCTTTATTTTGGAACCGAGTCTCACTAAGTTGCGGAGTGCCTCACTAGGTAGCTAAGGCTGGTTGCGAACCCGGATCCTCCAGCCTCAGCTTCCCGAATGCTGGGATTACAAGCGTGCGCCACCATGCCTGACTTAATTTTTTTTTTTTTCCTGAATCTTATGTCGATATTTATATGCCAGGTGTTGCCTTGAGTTGTGACTAGAGGAGTAATTATTAATGATCTGAAAATGTGCTGCTCTTTAGAGCAAGACTTAACATAGAGGCAGAAGTTTTTTCAAAAGCACTCTTAGCTTGATGCAGTGGTGGACGCCTGTAATTCCCTTATAGAGGAAGCCAAGACAGGAAGATCTCAGGTTCAAAGCCAGTGTTAGCAACTTAGCGAGGCTCTGTTTCAGAATAAAACTAAGAAGGCTGTGTGTGTGTGGAGGGGGCTGCCCAGAGGCAGCACGCCCCTGGGTTCACTCCCTGGTATCCTCAAAAGCTGTGTTGTTGAAATTTTTTTTTTTTTTTTTTTTTTTTTTTTTTTTTTTTTTTTTTTTTTTTTTTGCGGTACTGGGGATTGAACTCAGGGGCATTCTACCTCCGAGCTATACCCCCAGCCCTATTTTTTATTCTTTATTTTGAAACCGAGTCTCAGTAAGTTGCGGAGTGCCTCACTAGGTAGCTGAGGCTGGCCACGAACCCGGATCCTCCAGTCTTAGCCTCCCAAATGCTGGGATTACAAGCATGCGCCACCACGCCCGGCTGCGTTGTTGAATTTAATAGCAATAAGTACATACATGTCCTAAGGTTGAACAGTTTGATGAATTTTATCAAGATCTTTGGAAATAAAGAATTGTTTACTTCTTGCCAGGAATACAGTTAGTAGTAAATCTTTGGAACCCATTCAGCTTTCTCAAGTGTAACATGAAAATGACATCTCTGGCCAGACGAAGAACAGACCACGCTCCCAAAGACATCATAGTATTTAACAAGTGGACGTCAGCTTCATTGTGTGTTTGGTTTTTGTTTCTTGATGAATCTAGGTAACACCATTTCCAAATACTGGATTTATCAATGGGTTTACGTCGCCAACCTTCAAGCCTGCGGCATCTCCTCTGACATCACTCAGACAGTACCCTCCTAGAAGCAGGCAAGTTCCAAGAGTGATTTAAATGCCTCTGAGCCTCATGTTGCTGTTTTTCCAGTAACTGTAATGAGAGATAATGTTTAACCTCTGGTGTGTTCATCAGAGATAAAGCTATTTGAAGCATCCAGCTACAGTCTCTAAAGGTTAAACACCAAAGTGGGTTGCCTACATAGAGAAGTAGATTGTCTTCAGAGAAAGCTGTGGGGCATCATGCATCCTGTATGCCTAAATTTTAACAGATCTGGACTTAAAAATGACAAAGCAGGGCCTTATTAACACACACAATTGCATTATTCCATGCAATAACTTCTGGAAACATTTTTTATATATTTTAAATAGAAAGCAGATTTTAGCTTGGATATTTCACATTAGATGCTCATTATATGACCTTGATTGTTTAACTCAGCATATACAAACATTCATTTACAGGAATCCTAGTAAATCTCATCTGCGCCATGCGATTCCTAGTGCAGAGAGAGGACCTGGGCTACTAGAAAGTCCGTCAATATTTAACTTCACTGCAGATGGATTAATTAATGGTGTTCGGAGCCCACAGACGAGGCAAACAGGGCAAACTAGAGCTCGAGTACAAAACCCTCCAGCTTATGCCAAGAGAGAGCTTGGAACGGGGCGTGCGGAGCCAAGTAGTCTTGAGTCCTCTCCTGCTTTAGGGAGAGGAAGGTAAGTTGTTCACATATTTTGCTGAACAAATATTATGTACCAGCCAGGCACAGTGGCACATGCCTATAATCCCAGCTACTTGGGAGGCTAAGGCAGGAGGAGCTCAAGTTCAAGGCCAGCCTGTGCAACTTAGCAAGGCCATGTCAGAACAAAAAATTTTAAAAGGAGGGTGGCTGAGAATGTAGCTTAGTGGTAGATTGTCTCTGGGTTCAGTTCCCAGTACTGCACCGAAAAAGAGAAAATCGGTGCCTATCATAAACTATTAATATTTTTAAATTTCTTTAATCAAGGTATATCTTATAATTATTTTCTACTATATCAGAAAATCAAGTTGAAGGCTGTAAATATGAAAGTTGAGTACTTGGTGGCTGTTGTAGGGTTAATTTCAATACTAACTTCAGTGCTGCTGTGTCTCAGGTAAGAAGGAGAGGGAGAGAGCGAGGATGAATATATTAAGTTCACCATCCTACATGGGTGCAGTTCATGGCACCCCAAAATAACTGCATAGTTATCTCAAAAATCACAGATCACAGCCGGGCATGGTGGCGCACGCTTGTAATCCCAGCATTTGGGAGGCTGAGACTGGAGGATCCGGGTTTGAGGCCAGCCTCAGCTACCTAGTGAGGCCCTCCGCAACTTAGTGAGACCTGGTTTCAAAATAAAGAATAAAAAATAGGGCTGGGGGAATAGCGCGGAGGTAGAATGCCCCTGAGTTCAATCCCCAGTACCGCAAAAAAAAAAAAAAAATCACAGATCACCACATTTGATAAAAATAATAAAGTTTGAGCCAAGCGTCGTGGTGCACGCTCGTAATGCCAGTACATAGGAGGCTGAGACAGGAGGATTGCAGCTTATATGCCAGCCTCAGCAACTTAGTGAGGCCCTCAGCAACCTAGCAAGTCCGTTTTAAAATAAAAATAGGGCTGAGGGTGCAGCTCAGAAATAGAATGCCTCTGGGTTCAATTCCCAGCACCAAAAAAAAAAAAAAAAAAAATAATAATAATAATAATAATAATGCAAGAATTTTCAAAATGTGACACAGACACACAAAGCGAGTATATGCCATTGGAAAAGTGACTGATTCTGTGGCGCGACACAGGGTCACCACAGACCTCCAGTTTGTAAAAAGCAGTATGTGTAAAGGAAAATAAAGTGAGACAATCAAATGAGGGACGCTGGTATGTGCTTTCAGTGCAGTTTGTGGATTAAACATAAAGCACATTCCAGAGGCAGGCAATCCTGTCTGCGGTGCTTGCGTCTGCACCTGTGAGCCGTGAGATACTGTAATGTAAAGTGGCCAGCGCCAGCATGGTGTGGTAGAGCTGGCGTTGGACAAGCCACATGAAGTCTGGTCCATCGGGCCTCGGGGGCTGAGATGGCAGGAGGGGAGCACTGAAGAGCACCACTGCCGGTGTTAGGGGGCACTGAAGAGCACCAGTGCTGGTGTTAGGGGGCACTGAAGAGCACCACTGCTGGTGTTAGGGGAGCACTGAAGAGCACCAGTGCTGGTGTTAGGGGGCACTGAAGAGCACCACTGCTGGTGTTAGGGGAGCACTGAAGAGCACCGGTGCTGATGTTAGGGGAGCACTGAAGAGCACAGGTCCTGGTGTTAGGGGAGCACTGAAGAGCACCAGTGCTGGTGTCAGGGGAGCACTGAAGAGCACCACTGCTGGTGTCAGGGGAGTACTGAAGAGCACCACTGCTGGTGTCAGGGGAGCACTGAAGAGCACCAGTGCTGGTGTTAGGGGAGCACTAAAGAGCGCAGGTCCTGGTGTTAGGGGAGCACTAAAGAGCACCAGTGCTGGTGTTAGGGGAGCACTAGAGAGCACCGGTGCTGGTGTCAGGGGAGCACTGAAGAGCACCACTGCTGGTGTTAGGGGAGCACTGAAGAGCGCAGGTGCTGGTGTTAGGCAGCAGCAGCCAAACCAGTGTGGAGTTCGGGGTTCCTAGAGCCCAGGAAGTTGGAGGGAGGGCACGTGCAGAGCAAGGGTGCAGGCCTCGAGGGAGAGGTACCAGCCGTGGGCACAGGGTAAAGCAGGCAAGCTGGAGAGTCGAGCTCCTGTGCACCAGCTTAACAGGAAAAAGAAAAATGGGACTTGCGGAAACCTAGCCACGGTACCTCACCTCTTGGTGACATGGCCACTGTGTGAGTCTCCTCCACCAGCATTTGAACTTCCCCATGCCTGGCAGAGGCAGGTTGTGTACAAATGGAGACAGACTCTTAACCGTCTCTCCAGCAGACAGTCATGCTCCCCACCAAATAACCTGGGACCCAAGGTCTGCAGCGACCACCAGTGAAACCCTGGAGGGAGGGAGCCCGAGCCCAGCTGACACCAGGGAACGCGGGGCCAGGAGGCTCCACGTCCTCTAGTGGGAGTGCGTGCCCTCCTGCCCACCTGCGTTACGCGCCCTCTGCCCTCAGGCAGGGCACCGGCCCCCGCACTCTGCAGGCTCCAGTCGGCGGCATCTCGGGGGACCGCTGCTGTCACCTGGAGAAGCATTCCTCCTAGGGGCCTGTGACATGCAGACTCGAGGGGTGAGAAGCACCTCCCCTGTGATTCTCCTCCGTGATGCCTCGACTTCCCTTGGCTGCAGGGCCACACCGGTCACACCGTGGGCTAGGGCCAGGACCCGCCTTGACCCTCTTGTCGCCCACCCTCTCCCACTGGAGTGATGGGTGCTGGTCGCCAGCGGGCCCAGGCTGGCCTGTCCCCACATGGCGCTGCTGCCGTGCCTGGGCCTCTGGTAGGTTAGCAGAGCACCGTGAGGCAGGGAGAGCGTGTTGTGGGTCACCCACGATGGTGCCAGCGGGACCCGGTGGCCGTCAGATTCCTGTCCAAGGCGCGTCTGCTCCAGTGAGGCGAAGGAGCCTCCAGTCAGATGCCACCGTAGAGGAGGGCCGTCCCCAGCGCTCACGTGCATGGTGCCCTACACAGATGCCCTCTCTCGGGTCTCCTGGTCCATCCCCAGGCTCGCGGTCATTCCTTGGCTCCATGTGCAGCGTAGGTAGGTGTGGGCGGAGGACGAGGAGGACTGGCCATTTCAGGGCCACGCACCCAGCCCTGAAGGACGTTGGTTTGCCGTGTTCATGCCCAGCTTTACGGCTTACTACTCCAGTTGGGTTTCCTGTAAACAAATCAATCAAGGTTATTTCTAATTTCCTTGCGGGCTTATATAATAATACAAGGCCCTTCGGGAGTCTTAGTGATCAGTTGAAATTCATATGTGGCTTCTTACACCACATGCCCATCCAGGTCAAGGGAAAGGTCTTGACTCTCTCAAAGCATGCTTGTACCGTTAGAAACAGCACTGCTGCGTCACAGCCCTGCTGCCTACAGGGGCTCTTATTTTGAATAGTAGAAATCTAGAACACTTCATAAAAGACGGGATGGACAGAAAGTTTTCGGGGTTTGGAGATCTGCTTGTGGTTGTGGCAAGGGGCACACCCCTGAAACAGCAGTGTGAAGGCTGAAAGCCCTAAGGGAGGGAGAGTGGGACAGATTATCTGGTGTGTTTTAAATTTTGATGGTAAGCAGATGAGCTTTTTACAATTTTTACTACCATTTCAAATAACTTACATGTAGTTCGGTATCAGATTTTGTCATGTCATTGCAGCTGAATGGATATTCAGACATTCTTAAAAATTCTAAGTAGCCACTAGGTAAATTCTTTTAATAATCTTTTTCTTTTATTTACCTTATCCAGGTATCAGTCTTAATCCTTTACCACAACCTTTTTAAAGCGGGCGTTTAGAGCCAATTCATCTTTGAAATAGTAAAAAAAAAAAAAAAAAAAAAAAGTAAAGACTGAATTGATGTATGCTTTGAATATGTGAGCAAAAATATGCTGAACTGTTGCTTTCCATTTCTCTAGGAAAAATTCCTTTGGCTATCGGAAGAAAAGGGAGGAGAAGTTTACAGTGAGTACCTAAAGTCCATGTCATTTTTTTTTTTTTTTTTTTTTTTTTTTTTTTTTTTTTTTTTG
>PVLC010038152.1:0-15057 GCA_004027655.1 Graphiurus murinus | reverse complement strand
GTGCTGGGATTACAGGTATGCACCACCAGGCCTAGCTTGCCTTTTATTTTATGCTTTCTTCTTAGTGCTTGCTGAGGCTGCTCCGGACCCCCATGCTCCCTGCCCTCCATCAGGACAATTCACTGGAGGTACTCCAGAGCTGCAGGGTAGAGTGGGAAGGGTGTTCTTCAACTGTACCTGGGCTCAAATCCTGGCTCTGCGGCTACTGGCTATGTGATTTTGGTCACTTCACTTGCCTCTGTGGACATGTTTCTCCATTTGGAAATAAGTGAATCAATCCTACTGCAGAATGTTATTATTAGAATTAGAAAAAATACATGTAAAGTTCCTATTCAGATGCCTGGCACGTCACAGGTAATTTATCAATAAATAGACTATACCATTGGTAATAAAAAAATAAAATAAAAAATAAAAAAAAAATAAAAAATCACATAGCCTCATATAAAGACATTTTAACAGTCTCAAAAATGTACTACTAATATTACAAAAATATCATTTTATCCTAGTTAGCTATAGACTCAAAGCAATTCTCAATAAAATTTCAGTCTTGTTTCAACAGAATTTGAAAAGCCAGATTCCAAAATCTAA
The DNA here is from genome assembly GCA_004027655.1 of Graphiurus murinus. NCBI lineage: Eukaryota > Metazoa > Chordata > Mammalia > Rodentia > Gliridae > Graphiurus > Graphiurus murinus. The sequence goes on along the minus strand of PVLC010038152.1, from coordinate 14,469 downwards.
GATCTAAATTTATGCAGAAGACAAAAAGGTCAAAACAGCTGATACATTCCTGAAAACAATAACCACGTATGGGGAATAGTTTTAAATAATATCTTTTCACTTTAAAACTATATTAATTGAGCCGGGCGTGGTGGCGCATGCTTGTAATCCCAGCATTCGAGAGGCTGAGATCAGGGGATCCGGGTTCGCGGACAGCCTTAGCTACCTAGTGAGGCACTCTGCAACTTAGTGAGACTCGGTTTCAAAATAAAAAATAAAAAATAGGTCTGGGGTTATAGCTCGGAGGTAGAACGCCCCTGAGTTCAATCCCCAGTACTGAAAAAAAAAAACTATATTAATTGTTAATTGACAAAGTATGGCAGTAATATATAGATCAATGAAAAAGAAAACTACAGAAACAGAACAACATAAGTAAATGAAGCCAAAATTGCATATCATTAGGTAGAAACTACCAACTGTCTATATTAAAACATGTTAATACTTCTTTATACCACACACACAGTTTCCAAATACAACAAAGACTTAAAGTTGAAATGAAAAACATAAAAACTTGAAATGGTTTTCGAGCCTACGCTTAGGAAACACATCATAAAGGAAATATTTGATACCTTCAGCTCTATAACATATGAGATATTCTGTCTGTTGAAAGATACCCAGACATGAATGTATAAAGGAGTCGCAACTGGGAGAATATATTAGGAACACATATGACTTGTAAAGGATGAATGTCTAGACTTTACATAAATCTTATAAATCAGTAAAATGTCAGCCTCATTAAAAAATAGGCAGAAGAAGCCGGGCATGGTGGCACACACTTATAATCCCAGTACTTGCGAGACTGAGACAGGAGGATCGCAGATTTTCAGCCAGCCTCAGCTACTTAGTGAGGCCCTCTGCAACTTAGTGAGACCCTGTTTCAAATAAAGAATAAAAAATAAGGCCTGGGGTATAGCTCAGAGGTAGAATGCCCCTGGGTTCCATCCCTAGTACTGCAGGGAAAAAAAAATGGGCAGAAGATGTGAACAAAGATTTTTAGAAAATTTTAATAAAGATTAAATGTAAATGGGCTACTTATTATTCACCAGGGAGATACTGATTTAAAAAAATAGTGATTTTGCATTTATTCAATTAGACAAAAAAAAATCTTAAAATTCTGCCAGGAAATATGAAGAAAGGAACTTTCCTCTACTCATGGAGAAAATAAAAATTTGTAAATGGCATAATATTATTTAGCAAAGATAAACACATGCTTACACCTTAACTAAGCAAGGCACACTCAATATTCAAAACAGCATTGCTTGTAATGAAATATGCACACACAAAACTAGAAACCCCCTAATGTTCATTACAGGTAGCTGAATAAATGAATTGTGATTATTCATGCATCAGAATAGTCTAGAGATGCAAAAAAAATGACCTACAGCTATATATCTCAACATCTCTACTCTCAACAATGTCATGTTAAAAAAAAGAGCAAGGATCTAAGAAAATGAACATTATGCTTCATTCATTTACATTTCAAAAAGGCAGGACCATAAAACATATAGTTTATGAATATATATTGGCAAACAAAATGAAAATGAAGGACACAATTAAAATAAAAGTAAGGTTACTGGTTATCTTTAATGAAGAAGGATGTGATGAAGAAAGACAAAGTTGCTGCTTTAAAGGTACTGAAAACATTCTAAAGCTAGGTGATGGGTTAATGTGTTCATATTAATATTCTTTAAATTATACCTATTCCCTATATATGCTTCTTGTATGATGTATTCTGTTTAAAAAATACTAATGCAATTAAAATCTCAAAGTACAATCACACTATTGATATCACCAGGATTTTTCTATCTCCATATGAATGAAGTTATAAGTGGTACTAAATTATAATTTTAATGAAAAATAAAGATTTTTGGACTAGATGTAATTTTACATTAACTTCTATTTGCTTATTTATAATGACAAACAATAGTCTAGAGATGCAAAAAAAATGACCTACAGCTATATATCTCAACATCTCTACTCTCAACAATGTCATGTTAAAAAAAAGAGCAAGGATCTAAGAAAATGAACATTTTGCTTCATTCATTTACATTTCAAAAAGGCAGGACCATAAAACATATAGTTTATGAATATATATTGGCAAACAAAATGAAAATGAAGGACACAATTAAAATAAAAGTAAGGTTAGTGGTTATCTTTAATGAAGAAGGATGTGATGAAGAAAGACAAAGCAGAAGTATGCTTTAGACTTGCATTAACATTCAATAAAGCAGACTTCTTGAATTCTACCAAAAAGCAATTTCAATCTTCTGTTTTAGGCAGGTACTGTATAGAATATTGTTGAGTTTCTACATGATTTTCTTGTGCCCTGTAATTATTGTACACCCATTTTCCCAGCCTGCTTAAAATATTCTTACAAGCCCTCACCTCTCACAAATACATTAAATAAAGCCAGTGACTGAATGTGGCCCAGAAGGGAAGAATTACTGATAATTCTTGGCATTCATGTGATTCTTTTTAGGTTGGAAAGATTTGAAATGTTACAGCAATCAGTCCAGCATTGGATGCCCTAGCAGAAAAGGACCCTCAGCTTATTGATTTATTTAATTTCTTTTAGGCCCAGAGTCCCCAGCTTCACCTGAGGCCCTTCCTATTATCTAGAAACAGTTATGCCCTGTGCATTCCACTGTGTCTTTGGAGTTCCCTCCCTTGGTGTTTCAAGGGGCTGGCTCTTGTTTGTTCTTTTAAACTTGCTTAGACCTCATCTCCTCCAGAACACCTTCCTGAAGACCTTAAGGCCTGGCCAGTGGTCTTCAGAGTCTCTGCACAGCAGCAGTATTGTCCCTGGGGTTGTTAGAAATGCACATTCTTGTGCCAAATTGTAGATATATGGAATCGGGCATGCTGGAGACAGTCCCAGAAGTCTGTTTTAGTCCATTCGTTGAGTGACTCTGACAAACACTAAAATTGCAGAATGACTGGGTTAGGCACAATGGGTTTCTGTGTTTCGACATGACCAGCTTATACTCAGTTGAATCATCTTATGTATACTCATCACACTATACTAAAACTTTACATTTGCCTCTCTCTTTCTCTGTATGAGACTTAGAGATACCAACTGTCTTATTCACCTCTGTTTCCATAGCATCTGGCTCATAGGAGACATTCACAAAATGCTTATTAACTGTAAGAATGAACACATTTTAAAGATAGTAGAATGCCTAAGAAGATGGGCTAGTATTTTAGGGCATAGGGACCCATTCTGCTGCTAAAACCCCTTCCTAGGCCCTCTCTCTCTGATAATTGATGAATCATGTTAGGGAATGTTTCTTGTTTGAAATTAGGTAAACATAAGTCAATGTTTTTGTGAACAGTGTATCTAAAGCCAGGCGTACCTGGCCATAAATGTGGCAGGAGAATGGTAATTCAGAATTCAAGGGAAATTCATTTTTTAAAGGCCTGAGTGGTCCCCAAAGATGCACCAAGATAGTTGTACAATCTTACTTCTCTCTTTTTCCGCTGACAGTCTTGACACCATGAGGATCTGGAAATCTCAAATCCATGGCAAGTAGCCTCTGCGCCAAAAGCTGGAAGAGGGGATGGAGTGGGACATAGTGCAGACCTGGAGGTCATTCACATCATGGAAGAGAATAGTTGAAAAGCATTAGATAGCTTGGAATTAGAAAGATGTAGAAATCATGATGAAGCAATGTGTCAAATCCTGGATAGGCCAGCATAAATAGGAGACATTGTAGAAGCAAAGGAGGCCTACAGAATTCAGTGGTAAGTATGAACATCCGAATTTTTTGCCCAGCCATAGTCTTTTAATATATACATTTCTCTCACCAGCAGGACACTTGCTTACATTGAAGGGTCCCTAGGCAAGATCTAAAAAACTGTAAGAAAATGCACCTGATAGAAGTTGAGGGGGGCAGGTTACAGAGAAACTCCAAGCAGAGCCTGAGAGAATGGTCAAAGTAAAAAACTCAAGACTGGTACTGATACCTGTGGCTGTTTAACATAACACCAGCAGGAAAATCTAGGAATGCTACGATATTGAAATATCCTTTCCTCAGGGAGCATATTGAGACTGACAGACTAGGAAATCAGATTATGATGTTATTTATTAAAGCATAAGCTCATTGAAGGCAATGGTTGTTTTTCATGTCTAGTATTAGAGTGCTGTGGTCGGCACAAATGTCGAAAGAACCAAGCTGGATTTAGCAACTGCTCTGAAAGATTACAGACCATAGAGAGGAAGATGGAAACAATGCTGACATTCATCTTCATAGGGTTCACTCTGCACCCCAAAACTATGAGAAAGCTTCATGGACTGAGGATCCTGTCTCCTGACTAGTGTTTCTCAAATTCAATTAGCATGAATCTGAGATTCATATTTTGTACAAAACACAACATAATTTGAATAGAACACCACTAATTCATTTTTACTTAAGCCTACTTAAAGTAAAATTTTATACTAACTCAAACAGAACCTCATATTAATGGTGCATGTTTGTTCATTATTTATTCAGTCAGCTAAAATTTATGGAGAGCTTATTGCAATCCAGGCTCAGTGCCAAGCATGAGAGATTCGGTGACAGGCCCAGGCCTCACTCTAAATCTAATGAAACTCCGTCCTGCATAGACAAATGGCAAGTCAAGAAAGAACTGAAGGCTCACGGGTGAGAGGAAGGATACCTGTCCTATGGGTGGAAAGGATGAGTGGGTCAGCTAAACCTCAGCTAAGAGGTAATACATGAATTGAGTCATGAATTAATTACAGCCTACTACAGATGGTGGGGGCAGTTATTGAGTTGAGAAATTACAGAGCAACCCATCAAGAAAAGGACCCTTCCAGTCACAGCTAGTGGCCATAGCTAGAAGATTTGGTGGTTGCGAAATGGCAAGAGCAGATGAGACTGAAAATACAGAGATCAGCTGGGAAGGACCTGTACTGCATTCTAAGAGTTTGACATTTATCCTGCAGGCAAGTGGGGGATACTGAAGACTTGCTTAGATTGGATTTTGGACTCATTACTGGAGCACTGGATGTGCTTGTGTGATGAAGTTCTGAAGGCAGGCCAGAGACCCGAAGGCTACTTAGGGCAAAGAAGGGAAGGAGGTCATTGGAGTTTTCCCAGGACTTTTGATGTTGCAACACAGCACCAACCTTGCTTCTCTCTGGTCTCAGGTAAGGACAGACAGTCAGGTGTGAGCTATAATTGGCTTCCTGATAACACCCTGATGGAGGGAAGCTGGACTACAGGCCAGCAGAGTGATATAGGGCAGGCAGATTATGTGCAACGCTGCTTTGTAGGGAGAAAAGGATGATGTGTCTCTCCATACATCATTTGTATCTCTTGTATCTCTGTCCTGACATGTAATCTCTTCATCTCCCTGTTTATCACTTACCCATATTTTATACATGTTGACAGCACATCTTATTTAGTGTTGAATTGCCTCCACCTGACTGACAAGCACAAGTCCCATCAGCTCTCTTGTTTTCAAGGCTGTGGGGAGCCAATCAGTCTTCCAATTTACAGGAGGCAGGTGCAAAATACTGACAAAGCTCATGTACTATCAACCTTTCAAAAGCATCCTTACAACTCACCAAAATATAGAAATAAAACCTTCGAACAATATACCTGTGTTCTAAAAAGAAAAAGAAATGGCACTTCTTCCTTAGGTTCTCATCTAGGAATTTTTTTTTATCTCTAATAAGAAAAAAACTACCTCTCTGACAAGAGGGGAAAGGAGAAAAGAGACAAAAAAGAAGGTAAAATATATTCTCTTTTGAGAGAGAGAACAGTAAGTGTTTTTTAACTCACCTATTCTTTTGCAAGTGTTAAAAGGAGAATACCAGGCTGAGACAGGAGGATTGCATGCTTGAAGCCAGCCTTAGTAACATAGTGAGGCTCTCAACAACTTAGCAAGACCCTGTTTCCAAATAAAAAATAAAATATGTCTGGGGGTGTAGCCCAGAGGTAGAAGGCCCCTGAGTTCCATCCCCAGTACCACACACACACACACACACACACACACACACACACACACACACACATAATAAATAATAAAATAAAAAGGAAAACGCCTTAGACTGACTACATTTATTACAGCTTATTTGAGCAAAACAAAACAAAAGTGACTTACAAATCAGGCCAGAACCAGAGCCAATTTTGACAAGGCCAACCAAAAAAGTGATCAAACTGCATTTATAGAAAAATGAGGGGAGATGTATAAAACACCTGGACAGGTGAAACATCGTGACCAGGAGTGTGTGGTAGATCAAAGCTGTTCAAATCATGGTGGCTGAGAAGCAGAGAAAGACAGGAAGGGCAGGGGTTCCAAGTTCTTTTTCAGAGACACGTCACCAATGACCTAGAGAGAGTTCCTTCCACTAGGCCCCACCTCTAAAAGGTTCTACCACCTTCCAATAGCACCACAGGCTGGTGAGCCAGCCTTCAGCACATGGGCCTTTGAGGCACATTCTAGGTCCAAACTGTAGCAACGAACTATCAGACCACAGCCTGATAGTGAGCTGCAACTTTTTCCTTGTTGATAGCATCCCCAGTCAAAAATAAGTTTATTGTTGGAATTGAAATCATTCTTAATTTAAAATGATCATATTTAAAGTATTAAATTTAAGCGCTGTTCATTCAGTGCTAGGAACTAAAGAGGTCCAGAGACAAAGTCAGTGTCCTGTGCAGTGGAATTAATGCATGCAGTCAATCTCACTCATTCAGTGAGATTTAGTGCTGGGGAATGAGGCATGCAGAGACAGAGACAAGAGGGGAAGCAATTACCCCTCAAGCCTCTGTCGACACAGATATACCTAAGTTGTTATTTACCAAACTTTTACTTCAGTAAGAACTATTTAGACACAATGCCTTAAAAAATAGAGACAGGAAAGGTAGCAACATTTTTGTTAGTTTGTTTCACCATCCAATGTTGATTTAGGAGAACCATCATTTCCCCAACTTTTAACCTATGAAGATGGATGAATCTGGCTCAGGCCTCAATTCCTGGAGTAGAACCTTTGCTTTAGGCTTAATGTAATCAAAATAGTTTCTTAATCCATCATAAACAGTTCAAAGATATCCTTGTTTCTCAATAAAACCAACAAGATGCAATAAAACTTTGGCTGAAAATTCAAGAGAAGATGAACATAAGCTGCTAGTACTTAGTCTGAAGCTGCTAAAACCTCTTGCTTGCAAAAGAGAAAACTGTCTGAATCTGACAACCCAGTCAACAGGCAGACACCAGGAGGAATAGGAGAGAAACTGAATCTCACAATCAACTGTTCCTGTCCCTGGAATTTTCTAATGAGCTCCTCTTTTTCTTAAGCTAGGAAAACCAGGATGATATAAATAAGCAAAATTCACAGATCTAATAGATATAAAATTAATCACATGCCATTCAGACTATGCTGAAGCCATGAGTCAGAAATTAGGTCAACTATGGTAACTTAGACAAGAAATTATATACCAAAAATCTGAACACATTGATGCCTAGGAACAAAGCAGGGAAGCAGAATAAAAGCAGATAGAGATGTAGGTGTTAATGGGCAAGGTCAACTTAGAGAGTAGCTCTATAAATATTTATTTATTAAAAATTATTAAGGATAAAACAAGTGATCAAGGATCAGTTAATTTAAATGAATCAAAAAGTAACAATATTGGGGAGTGAAGCTGATCAAATTGTTATATGCAGGTATGAATATGCCACAATGAAACCCACTATTCTTCATAATAAATGTGCACCATTAAAACAAAGATAATAGTGAAAAAAATTAAATCATAGTGTCAAAACTAATAACAAAGACTTCCATTAATTTTAATTTTGGTTACCATGCATTGTTTACCATACCAGATATCCTCTATGGTTTATATACATTATTTCTCGTTTTATTTTCACTCAATCCCCATGCAATCAATGTCTGCATTTATAATTAGATAGGTAGAACCAGGCCATGAAATAATGAACTTTGAAGTTCATGCTTTCTTTGCAGAAACTATTTCCACATTATTCTCACCTCTACATTTCTGTCTCTGTCAGAATTATACATCCGAGCCTTTAACATAGGACTTTGCAGTGCCTTCACATCCTCGTGGCAATTTACTTTGGGCAATGAATGTGGTTAGAAGTGACAGTGGCCAATTCTGGATAAAGGATCTATCTATGAGCTGTGAGCTAACCCATAATGTTGCACTTCCCCTCTCTCTCTCTCTCTCTCTCACACACACACACACACACACACACACACACACACACACACACGCACACTCCTAAGTTCCATCCTGGGAAAAACATGTCCCATGTAGTGAGGAAACAAACCTGAGCTCAACTGAAAAGTTGGAGTCCAGCCAGATCTTGCCTACCCCTGCCAGGATTGACTAAAACACAAACACAATAGGAGATTGTAATGAATGATTATAGTAAGAGATTGAGATTTTGATACGATTTTTATTATAGAAAAAAAGATTGACATTTGTTGTGAAGGACATATGGACATACCTGTTAACACCAGAAAAGGCCCTGATGAGGACACCATTAATCCAGGGGAAAATCAAGTATGCCTAATAAACTGAGATCTGGAAAGTCTTTGCTGATTGAGAGGAGCACAGGTTTTTATTCACTGACCCCTTCTGTGTCACCAATAAATTGTAAATTCATCTATTAGGCATGTGTTACAAGTGATTCAGGTTCCTTTTGGGAGGCATTACAAAAAAGAGCTGAGTCCAGCAAATGTGGTGGACTATAATCCCAGTATTTAGGAGGCTGAGACAGGAGGATTGCAGGATCTGAGGCCAGCTCATGGTAATTTAGTTAGAACCCATTTCAGATAGGACTAGGGATGTAGCTCAAAGGTAGAATTCCCCTGGGTTCAATCCCCATGACCACCAAAAAAAGAGAGAGAGCTGAATTCTTATTGTCTAGGCAGGTTCTGTGTAAAATTCAAGCTTTGCCATACCTTTTGGGTTTTTTTTGCATTCATAGAATATGACAAATAAAACCTAATCCATTGGTTCTCTGTGAAGGTCTGTTTATACAACATTTATTAAATAATTGGGCACTGCTGAGTACAGAGCTAGCATTTAACATACAGTAGCTATGCCTGGGGTGGTTGTGTCTATCACTACTATGTGCAAGATCATTCCCAAAAATTTAGTGATGCGTTTTGATAAGGAAGTGCTTCTGGTTCCTAAAGTGTAGAAAAAACATCCACAGTGTACTCACATGTAGACCAGGAAACCTAAATCAATTCCCAGGTAAAATTTGTATTATTGTGTTGTCTTCTTCTTCTTCTTCTTCTTCTTCTTCTTCTTCTTCTTCTTCTTCTTCTTCTTCTTCTTCTTCTTCTTCTTCCTATTCTCTATCTCTCTTCTTTAAATATTGGCATCACTCCAAATTACCAAGCCCTGTTCCTACTTATCCCCTACAAACATAGCATTATCACAAAGACTAAAAGAGAGTTGAGGGTTTTAATTTTAGCTAAGATAACTTTAACTATTTTTCTGAAGAAATATATGAGCTAAACTGTGCATGCATATTTCCTTTGCAAAGAAAGATGTGAGATAGAAGAAGCAGTTACTTGTCTGTCGATGATAGTAAATATCCTTCTTCCAGAAACTCAAGTTTCTCCTTGAAGATGTCAGCTTCAAATGGATTTTAAAGATTTATTCTATTTAGTCTTATTGAATCCCTGATTTTATTTCAGCAATAAAAAGCAAACAAGGGCATAGACTGCATCTTTGTTGGTTTTAATCAATGGCTTATCAAAATGAGATGATGCATCACAGAGATTGCAGATCCAACATCAAGCTGGTGATAGCAAAACACTATCTCATGGGCAAGATTGGCAGGTGGTTAGCCCACTAGGATCTTCTGGAAGACCAAGGCAGGTTCGCAGCTGTGTGTTCCTCTCTCCTTGACAAGGTTCAGTTCTTGGTCTGTTATTCTTGAAATAAATGTGCAAATGCAAGGTGCAATGGGAAGTGTGGAAGGAGCATAGCTACCTATGAGAGTTTGCTATTGATAGGAACTCTAATAAACTCTTAATGTTATAAATCACTTTGCTCATATGACCAGCCTATGAAATGTATACTGTTAAACCTTTTCACAAAGGTGTGCTTTTCCCTTGATTATAGTCTATTAATCTTACATCTTATACCAAAGATTCTCTAAGAATTCCCTTTAAAACCAGAAACAAGGTAAGAATGCTCACCACTCCTTTTCAATATAGTACTCAAGACTCTAGTCAGAACAATAATGCAAGAGAAGGAAATCAAAGGAATACAAATAGGAAAAAAAGAACTGAAACTATCTCTATTTGCAGAGGACATGATCTTATACTTTGAAGACCAACTAACTCAACCAAAAGGCTTTTAGAACTGATTAACAAATTCAGAAAAGTGTCTGGATAAAAATCAATTAAAAAAATCAGAAACTTTTATATACACCAACCATAAATCCACTGAAATAGAAATCCAGAAAACATTTCCACTCACAATAACCTCAAAAATGATAAAATATTTAGGAATAAATCTAACCAAAGAAGTAAAAGACTTCTACAATGAAAAGTATAAAATATTAAAGAAATTAACTGAAGAAGATCTTAGAAGATGAAAGGATCTCCCATGCTCTTGGATTGGCAGAATAAATATTATCAAAGTGACCATCCTTCTATAAGTGATCTACAGACTGAATACAATCACCATTAAAATACCATGGTCATTCTTCACAAATCTAGAAAAATCAGTCCTTAAATTCATATGGAACAATGAAAATAAACCAGAATAGCCAAAATAGTTCTCAGCAATAATAATCATGCAGGCAGCATCATAATACCTGACTTCAAACTATACTACAGAGCCATAAAAATAAAAACAGCATGGTATTGGCAAAAAACAGACACAGACCAATGGGGTAAAAGAGAAAATTTAGAAAAGGGCCAAAAACATACATTGGAAAAAATATAGCCTCTTCAACAAATGGTTTTGGCAAAACTGGTTATCCATATGCAGAAAAATGGAAATAAACCCCACTTTTTAACCTTATACATGAGACAATTCAAGATGGATCAAATATCTGGATATTAGACGAGAGACTCTAAATTACTTGAAGAGAGCATAGGACCAACACTCCAACATATAGACAGAGGTAAAACTTTCTCACCAAGACCCTAAAGGCACAAGAAATTAAAATTAAGATTAATACGTGGGATTGCATTAAACTGAAGAGCTTTTGTGCAGCAAAGGAAACTATCAAGGACCTCAAGGGAAAGCTGAAATAATGGGAGATTAAAATCTTTGCCAGCTACTCCTCTGATGGAGGACTAATATCTAGAATAGATGAGAACTCAAGATACTCACCACCAAAAAAACCCCAAAAAAAACAAAAAACAAAATTCTCTTTGTAAACACTTCGCTATCTTCTTTCCTCTATTTATCCTTTCAACATTTTTCCTTTGTAGTTATTTCCACAGTGATATAAACATGCCCACCACCACCCTATGTTGCATGTTAGATCCCTATATTTTGTTCTCCATATAATTAAGAGTGTTTTCTTTTTGAGCAAGTGCTCATTTCATGCACTCTCAGATCCTGCTAACTACCATTCTACTCTCTGCTATCGCGTGGCTTTTTAGATTTCACATATAAATGAGATCATACAGCATTTGCATTTCTGTCTGTGACTCACTTTGTGTAGCATAATGTTTCCAGGTTCATCCGTGTTGTCACAAGGATTTCCTTTTTTTTTTTTTACGTTTTTAGTTTTTGATTTTGTTTTTTCTTTTTATTCATACACTGTAAGCATACATCTTTGTTAGGTACAAATTGATAACAATATATGTGCTCACAATTCTCATTTGACCCCTTCCCCAAATTCCCACCCCGCTCCCTCACCCACCCTCCCTCTCAAGTTCAGTTTAGTGAGTAATCTTTATATACATTATTGTGCCCCCCCCATCCAACCCCTTCAGTTAAATCAACTTCTTTGCTTTTGAGGGTCTCTGCTTTTTCATCTGGAGACCCTTTTATGCCCCATCTTCTCCCTAGCATCCACATATTAGAGAGAACATATGCTTCTTTACTCTTTGTGACTGGCTAATCTCACTTAACATAATCTTTTCCAGTTGCATCCATTTCCCTGCAAATGACATGATTTTGTTCTTTATAGCTGAGTAAAATTCCATTGTGTACATATCCCATAGTTTTGTAATCCATTCATCTGTCAATGGATATCTTAACTGTTTCCATAATTTGGCAATTGTGAATTGTGCAGCTATAAACATAGATACACATGCATCGGTCTGATAGTTTGCTTTCCATTCTTTTGGGTATATACCCAGTAGTGGAATTGCTGGGTCATATGGTAGGTTCATTCCCATTCATCTGAGGATCCTCCATACTGTTTTCCAAAGTGGTTGCACTAGTTTGCAATCCCATCAACAGTGTATTAGAGTTCCCACTTCTCCACATCCTCGCCAGCAATTGTTGTTTGAGTTTTTATGATTGCCATTCTCATTGGAGTTAGGTGAAATCTCAAGGTAGTTTTGATTTGCATCTCTCTGATTGCTAATGATATGGAACATTTCTTCATTCATTTATTGGCCATTTGTATTTCTTCTTTTGTGAAGTGTCTATTTAGATCCTTTGTCCATTTTTTGATTGGGTTATTTGCTTTCTTAGCTGTGATTTTCTTGAGTTCTTTGTATATCCTAGATATTAGGCCTCTATCTGAAGAGTAACTGGCAAAAATCTTCTCCCGTGCCCTCTTCAAGTAGGTGCAAGGTCTCTGGCTGAACTTCCAGGTCTTTGATCCACCTTGAGTTGACTCTTGTGCAGGGTGAGAAAGTGGGGTTTATTTCCATTTTCCTGCATATGGTTAACAAGTTTTGGCAACACCATTTGTTAAAGAGGCTATCCTTTTTCCAGTTTATATTTTTCGCTCCTTTGTCAAAAATCAGTTGACTGTAAGTCTGTGGGTCTGTTTCTGAGTCTTAAATCTGCTCCATTTTTGTGCCACTACCAAGCTGTTTTTATTACTGTGGCTTTGTAGTAGAGTTTGAAGTCAGGTATTGTGATACTTCCTGCATGGTTCTTGTTGCTAAGAACTATTTTGGCTATCCTGGGCTATTTGTTGTTCCAAATGAATTTAAGGACTGATTTTTCTGTCTGTGAGGAGTGCCCTTGGTAATTTCGTGGGTATTGCATTGAATCTGTAGGTCAGTTTTGGGAGGATGGCCATTTTGATGATATTTATTTTGCCTATCCAAGAGCATGGTAGATTTTTCCATCTTCTAAAGTCTTCATCGATTTCTTTCTTCAACTTTGTGTAGTTTTCCTTATAGAGGTCTTTTACCTCCTTGGTCAGGTTTATCCCTAAGTATTTTATTTTTCTTTTCTTTTTTTTTTTTTTTTTCGGTACTAGGAATTGAACTCAGGGGTATTCTACCTCCAAGCTATACCCCCAGCCCTAATTTTTATTCTTTATTTTGAAACCGGGTCTCACTAAGTTTTGGAGTGCCTCACTAGGTGGCTGAGGCTGGCCCTGAACCCAGATCCTCCGGGCTCAGCCTCCCAAATGCTGGGATTACAAGCATGATTTTCAGGGTGCTATTCTAAGTGGAATTGTTTTCTGTATTTCTTTTTCAGTGAATTTATGATTGGCATACAGGAAAGCTTCTGATTTTTTAAGATTGATTGTGTATCCAAACACTTTGTTGAATTTTTGATCAGTTCTATAAGTTTTTTAGTTGAGTTTATTGGGTCTTCTAAGTATAATATCATGTCATCTGCAAAAAGGGATAATTTTACTTCTTCTTTCTCTATATTTACCCCTTTGATTTCCTTCTCTTGCCTTATTGCTCTGGCTAGAGTCTCAAGTACTATGTTGAACAGAAGAGGTGATAATGGACATCCTTGTCTTGTTCCTGTTTTTAGTGGGAACTCTTGCAATTTCTCTCCATTTAATATGATATTGGCCATGGGATTATTGTATATTGCCTTTATGATGTTGAGGTATGTTCCTTCTATTCCGATTCTCTGAGGTGCTTTTAGCATGAATGGATGTTGGATCTTATCAAATGCTTTTTCAGCATCAATTGAGATAATCATGTGATTTTCAAAGACAAAAACCACATGATTATCTCAATTGATGCTGAAAAAGCATTTGTTTATGTGGATTCTGTTTATGTGGTGAATTACATGGATTGTTTTTCATATGTTGAACCAGCCTTGCATCCCTGGGATGAACCCGACTTGGTCATAGTGTATAATTTTCTTGATGTGGTTTTGAATGCACATTGCTAGTATCTTGTTTAGCAGTTTTGCATCTAAGTCCATCAATGATATAGGCCTATAGTTTTCTTTTCTTGAGCTGTTTTTATTTGGCTTTGGTATTAATGTGATGTTGGCTTCATAGAATGTGTTTGGGAGGGTCCTGTTTCTTTCTATTTCATAGAATAGC
>PVLC010038151.1:0-14840 GCA_004027655.1 Graphiurus murinus | reverse complement strand
CTATCCCAGCCTCCCAAGTACTGTGATTAAAAGTATGCACCACCATGCCCCGCCCCATTCTACTTTCTTATGACTTGAACTCTTCCCCTCCCTCACCCCATACCTCCTTTCTCATAGATGATTTTCTTCGACAGCTCTCTGTATTAGTATCCAGAACATTGCCTGGCAGGTACTTGAAATGTAGCATAGTGCCATGTGTGATCTGTAGTGATTACATAATGAACTTGACCCCCATGCCTTCCGGTAACTCATCAAACATGACACAAACAGTTCTTTATTTTGGATGACCAATTTTGTGAAATTGAATACAAAGTATTAGTCATCCAAGCTGAACAAACTTATGTAGAAGTTTTCCTTTCAAGAATGTTTTTGGATTATAAGCTTTCAAATTGCTATGAAATGCACGGTGATTGAACACAGGTCTCTGATCATTCAACTAAAAATTGAATGAATTCTTGATCATCCATATTAATTCACATGGTACTGAGAGGCTCTCCTTAAAGTCTTTGAAGTATTGCAGGTATTATCTCCAGATTATAAATGTACAAGAAAGCTCAGTGTTTGCCAGTCTGTAGGCTTACCTTTACACAAATATTATTTTAATATCTGTTAATCCCTTAAATTGAATGATTTTTTCCCCTTTTCAATAGCAAAAATAAATTTACTCTTGTTCCTGTGATAATGGGATAACTGTTTCCCTAGATGAGGATTTTGGAAAATGCTGATACAGTGGTGCCAGGGTACTTGCATTGTTCATGCAAAAACTTGAACAATGTGTCAGCTTTGTATAAAGATAGAGGCTCATCAACCAGAACGTGTGAAATGTCTTTCCTCAGTGTTGTTTGCTTGCATCCTGAAGAGACTCATAAGGCTGATAAAGCTGAGCAATTGTTCATCAGAGGTTTTTTCCTGGTTTCTGTGTGGGAAAGCTACAAACTGAGCACAGAAATAGCAGGATGATCATAGTTCACCTGAGAAAAAGCTCAGAGCACTTTCTGGGAGCAAGCCAAAAGGAATCTTGGAAGAAAATGTGGATTGCTCACCTGGCATGAAAAAGACCTTTGAGTCAATTCCCTTGAGTCCACTTTCCCTTCTCTTGTTCTGTAGTCCCCAGCTGACATCAATTACTGGCACCCCAGGCTAAAAGATTTACCACTTTCCTGAAAAAGAGATTTTGGGAGAACTGAATGCAGATTTTCCCTTTCACTCCTATGGCTTGAACTCTCTTTAGGTTGTGCTGTGTTTGTGTTGTTTGAAAATGGGAAAATAAAAGGGTTAACTGCAGTAAGGCCCACCTAAGTGCCAAATAATTCAAAATAACTTTACAATGGCAGTCTCTCCCACTAAAAAGCCTCCATACCTTGAAATTACGAAGCCTTTACTCTTTGCAAGCACAGCTATGGTTGGAGAAGTCTTTGTAATCCCTCTTGATTATATGAAAAGTAGGCAATTGAAAAGACAACCGCAGGGAGGTCAGAACTCCAGCATCAGTAGTGGCCCAATCTGAGCATCATCAAGAGAGTACCAACAAAAACCTTTTACTAATGGCATTGCTGACTTTCTACAATCTATTTTTAAGGTAGTTGTTATTTTGGCAGCAAAATAGTCACCATGGTGATCTTGAAGAGGACTCTCAGTATGCTTAATGGAAAGTTTGTCCTTGCAAAATGACGTGCGACAATAAATTTTTCAAATTGCTATAAAATCAAGAGAACTCTCAAATATGGATGTTTGCATCTTTTTTTTTTTTTTTTTTTGTACTGGGGATTGAACACAGATGCATTCTACCTCCAAGCTACATTCTCCAACACTTTTTTTTCTTTTTGGAATCAGGGTCTCACTAGGTTGCTGAGAGTCTTGCTATGTTGCTAAGGTTGTCCTCAAACCTATAGTCCTCCTGTCTCAGGTTCCCAAGTACTAGGATTACAGGCATACACCACCACACCCAGCCAATCTTTACATCTTAATACTAAATCTATGTATTAAATTGTTTGAATGCTCTTACTAGATCATGATTTCCTGATACTGCCTTTCCCCAGAAAATATCTCAAAAATATATAAAAGTTTAACTTAAGCCAGGCTATATGTATATTATTGAGAACTCTATATTTTTAAATTAGTCTTATTACAAATTATTGTATTAATTATTTTTTAATCTCTGCACCTAAAACAATTTACCAGTAGGAAGCCTGAGAGCCAATTTATGCCCAGGAAAAAGAGGGTGGATGGTCAGGCATGGTAGTGTGCACCAATAATCTCAATACTTGGAAACCTGAGACAGGAGGATCATAGGTTCAAGACCAGCCTCAGTAACTTAGTGAGACTCTCAGCACCCTAGCAAGACCCTGTTTCAAAACAAAAGCAAAAACAAATTTTAATTGCTGGGGGTTTACCTAGGAGGTAGAATACCCCTGGGATCAATTCCTGGCAGCGCACACACACACACACACACACACACACACACACACGAAGGGAGATGTTGATTCTTCTGTTTGTCATGTTTATTTTTGGAGAAACAAGCCAGATCAAAATTATTTGGGGCAACTGAGTTCATTATTGGAAATACTAACATCAAGTATGTGTACATATGTGAAAATACCAATGTCAGTCTCAGTACCCTGTATCGAAGTGGGGGAGAGGGGAAGATAAAGGAGGGTACCAAGTGCTGTATACATGAATGTCATTGTCGACATGATTCACATTATGAAGTGAGACCACAATACTCATATTATGCATGTGCTGGGCTCCCTGGGCTCCCTATTGGCCTGAATCTCTTCTTCCAACCCCCTACTTTACTACATAGGTGCATAGCTCTCACCACACCAAGGGTGCACACAACCAGCACCACTATACCAGCAAGAGGCAGGAAATCCTTTCCATAGGTCACACAGAGATGACCAAAGGATTTATTGGTTTGTGTAGCATTGTTGCTTTGCTGGAGTATTACATGGTCAGAAAAGTGAATCCAAGTACTCCACATGTATAAAGACAAATGACCCAAAATCCATTATCTATTACCTAGAGATAGCAACTAATGAACACTTGAGCTATGTAACTGAATATTCAAAAATATTCTTATGTGTGCAAAACTACCCTGAGATTTTACCTAACCCCAATTAGAATGCCAATCTTTAAAAACACAAACAACAACAAATGCTGGTGAGGGTGATGAAATCGCAGATTACTGAAACCACTTTGGAAAACAGTGTGGAGGATCCTCAGACAAATGGGAATGAACCTACCATATAACCCAGCAATACCACTTCTGGGTATCTACCCAAAAGAATGGAAACCAAATTATCAGACCAATGCATGTGTATCTGTGTTTATTGCTGCACAATTCACAATTGCGAAACTGTGGAACCAGCCAAGATGTCCATCAACAGATGAATGGATTACAAAACTGTGGGATATATACACAATAGAATTTTACTCAGCCATAAAGAAGAACAAAATCATGTTATTTGCAGGGAAATGGATGGAACTGGAAAACATTATGTTAAGTGAGATTAGTCAGTCACAAAAAGTAAAAAAAACATATGCTCTCCCTAATATGAGGAAGCTAGGGAAAAAGTGGGTCATAAAAAGGACTCTAGAAGAAGAAACCTTAGAGGAGCAAAGAAGGTGACCTAACTGAAGGTGATGGGAGGGGGGAGAGGGAAACACCCTAATATACCTGATTACAAACATAGCAAAGTCAATCACTAAGCTGAACATGAGAAGGAGGGAGGGGAGAGGAAATGGGGAGGGAATTGGGGAAAGGTTGAATGAGTGCTATGTGCATGTATGCCTCTTGCAGCTTGTACCTCATTAAGATGTATGATTACAATACACTAATAAAAAATGCAAATGTACAATAGATATAGATAGATGAATAGATATATAGATATCCATAACTTGTTTTACACAGACTATACTATTTTGGTTTTGTTATTAATCTTTTTATCTTCAATATGTTAACAAATATCTTCAATATTTAACAAAAAATACCTAACTATCTTATCACTCACATTAGAGAAGTTGTACTTCACAGTGGTTGAGCACAAGCTCTGAAATTTAATTATTTAGGCCTAAACCCCAGTCTTACTGACCACCTGTATACAAGAGAAGGAAACATCCTGACCCTCCATTTGTTGTTTTACAGCATGGTTCTCATAATAACTATCTTACAGAGTCACTGCAAGGATTAAATGAGTCTATCTGTATAAAGAGTGCCTAGAACATACTAAGTATTCAATAAATGTTATGTTAAATGTTATCATACTTGCTACTATAATTCTTTATAATTTATTTGTCTAATATCTTATTGTTAGATGTTTATAATTTTCTGCTCTTAAAAACACTGTAATTAATGTCAATGTATATATATATTTTCATATATTTCTGATTACTCTGAAGGGGCATAAATTTGCAGTGGGATTTCTCAAATGCTATGCACATTTCAGGGCCTTTTGAAGCCTATTACCAATAAAATTACAAAAATATAATTTCTCAGTCAAAGGTTGTACACATGTATGATTCTTTTGAAACTGGTTGTCAATTTACCTTCACTTTGAAGCACTTTTTGGCCAACAAGCAGAGTATGAGGACACTCTTTTCAAAAACACAAATATACATTATCAATCTTTTAACGTTTGTGAATTTGACAAGCCAAAAGAGAGGAAAGGCTCATTATTATCATTTATTTAAATGTTTCCAACTGTTTACTAGCCATTTGTATTTCTTCTTTTTTAATTTTTTGTTCCTGGTCTACCTATATAAGTACTTATATTTTTCCCAAGTGATTTATAAGAACTATTTGAACATAAGAAAAAAAAAACACCATTGGTGATATAAGTTGCAGATATTTACTGAAGTTGACATGTAAAAGCAAATCTCTTACAAGTATTAGGGGAAAACAAAACAGGAACATGGACTTCCCAGAAGAATTCACACATGTGCTTTGAGAGAAAGCCAAGCTCAGTCTCCCCTGCTCTCCAGAGGGTTCCAGTGGCCAATGGGAACTTAGCCAGAAAAGCAGAAACAACCAAGGAAGGAGGTCTGTTTGGACAGAGAGCTGACCTTGACATTTTTTCCTGTGTATGTGTGTGTTACTGAGAATTGAACCCAGGAGCATTCTACCTCCTAGCTATACCCCCAGCCCTTCTTATTTTTATTATATTGTAACAGGATCTCATTGCTGAGACTGGCCTCCAAACTGCAATCCTCCAGTTTCAGCCTCCCAAGTCCTGGGATTACAGGTGTGTACCACCACACTGTCAGAAAGAAGAAATTTTTTTGAAAAAGGGATCACGCTTCTGAGGTGTGAAACAGAAGGAAAGTGTGAAAGCACTTGCCCTACTTGGAAGCCTGTCTAGTCTTCTCGGAGTAGGAAGGAAGAGAAGACAGGAGTCCAGGCTTAGAGTGATTACAAAGGGAGTGTCTTAATTGTTGAATTAACTAGGAGACTGTGAGGAAATAAACTCAGCACAAGGAAAGGAAATGATCGGGGAAGACATTACAATTACAACCTGAATTCAAGCAGTTTAAAGAAAATGTGCAATTTTAATCAAAATATACAAAATAAAAATCTTTAAAACTTTTCTAAGAAATTTATCCAATTAATCCCCACCATAAGAAAAGCTGGTTTGATCAGACCTCTAAATCCAAAGGGTATTTTAAATCTGCTTCTAGTTAATATTCGTGTAGAATACATTTTAAATGATATAATACTAACTTATTTATTAACAATTTTGTGAGCACTTACTATGCACCAGCTACTGTTGTAGGAACTAAAGAAAACGAAAGGCAGTCTCCTTGCCTTAATAGAGTTTATAAGCAGATAATAGAAAACAAATTTATAATATCCATAAAGTCAATTCTTTACAAATACTTATGAAGAGAAATTAATTATAATGACATATTAGACTATATCGGTGGGAAACAGAGCTCTTTAGACTGTATAATAACAGAAATCTTCTCTGAGGAGTTAACATTGTAGCAGAAACTTAAATAATTTGTGAACAAGTTTGACAGGAGTACAAAAGAATACTGAATATCACAGCTGCTGGATCTATGGAAAATACTATATAAGTAGGTCCAGCTTTATTGATTTGTAAGTCTAATTAGTGTCAAAGCAAAACTAATCTTGAAAGAATACATAATCCCTCCATATTTAGAAAAAAATCAACATTTCATGATTCATACCTATATTGATGGCCAATACATGTAAAATACAGTGTATCTCTTTCCATTTGGTCCTTTATCAGCTATTGAGAAAGGCAGAAAGGTGGAGGAAGGTCCAATTGATCTGCAAATGATCAGACAAAGAAACCTTGAGCATTCATTCATTTTTTAAGAAATATTTATTGAACACTTCTTGTGTGTCAGAGCACATGATTCAATACTGTTTTCAATAAAGCATTCGCAATTCCTGCTGGCATTCTTCTCAGCATTTGGCATAATACCTTGTGCTTGCAGACCCCTGATTAGAACTGAATGGGGAGAGCAGTGGGTCTTTCTACATCTGACATAGAGAAAAGCAGTAAAGATGATATTGTTTCCTAAGGATGATAGGGTTTAGGACACTACTTCAAAATATGGCACCATGACAGATAAAACAGCAGAAGGGAAGCCAGTGACAAGACTTAGGATTTCCTGACCTTCTCAGCAGCAGGTCAAAAGACCCTCATTCAAGAGGTGTCCTCCCTATGCCCAGGGGAAAGGAACATTCTTATTTCTGAAGACACAGGGTCACAGAGATGAATTTGAACATACGGGCCCTGCTAAGTTCCCCTTAGTTTATTGCCATTTTAATCATATTTTAATCTAGTCATTTCTATTCATGACTGTCTACTTCTTTATCAAACCTAGCATAAAAAGTACACAGATTTACTCACTTCTTTAGACTTTAAATTCTTTTCTTTTCTTTCTTTCTTTTTTTTTTTTTTTTTGATACTGTGGATTGAACCCAAGAGCATTCTAACCCTGAGCTATACCCCAAGCCTGATTTCATTTTTTTTTTATTTTGAAAGAAGATCTCACTAGGTTGCTGAGGCCTTGAACCTATGATCCTCCTGTCTCAGCCTCCCAAGTACTGGGATTACAGGTGTGCACCACTGTGCCCAGCTAGATCTTTATTTCTTTAGGAAAGCTCCTGTGTCATCAAAACTTATTACATAAATTTCTATGCTTTTCTTTTGTTAATTTGTCTTTTCCTTATATAAGGGCCTCAGCCAAGAACCTAGCAATGAGTGAAGAAAAAGTATTTTTCTCTTCACTTCTGAAGATATTGTAATTGCGCCAACTCAAGTTTTATTTAATTTCTTGATTATACGTTACATTCAATGATAATAAACTCCATTCAATGAGTTAGAGTTTATTCCAATATCAAATGAAATTATTTTATTAATGATGAAACTGTATGGGGGTAAATAGAATTTAACATGACTAGGATAGCTAAAGAATAATATAAGAC
The DNA here is from genome assembly GCA_004027655.1 of Graphiurus murinus. Taxonomy (NCBI): domain Eukaryota; kingdom Metazoa; phylum Chordata; class Mammalia; order Rodentia; family Gliridae; genus Graphiurus; species Graphiurus murinus. The sequence goes on along the minus strand of PVLC010038151.1, from coordinate 7,384 downwards.
TGCTAGAACAATTATATGGCAACAAATTATATAATTTAGGAGAAGTAAATAAATTCCTAGACATATACAAACTACCAAAATTAAATCATGGAGAAATAGAAAATACTAATATACCAATGAGGAGTCAGGAGATTTAATCAGTAATACTGAAAAGTCTCCCACCAAAGAAAAGCCCAGGAGCAGGGCTTGGTGCTGCATGCCTGTACTTGGGAAGCTGAGACAGGAGGATCAGAGGTTCAAGGGCAGCCTCAGCAAGTAGTGAGACTCTCAGCCACCTAACAAGACCCTGTTCAAAACAAAAAATAAAATAAAATAAAGTAAAATTGGGCTGGAGGAGTAGCTCAGAGTTAGAATGCCCCTGGATTCAATCTCCAGTATAAAGAAAAAAGAGAAGCAGAAGGGGGAGAAGAAAGAAGAGCCCGGGACCAGGTAGCTTTACTGATAAATTATGCCAAACATTTAAGAACTAATAAGAGTTTTTTCAAATTCTTCCAAAAAACTGAAGGGGAGGAAAACTTCCAAACTTATTTTATAAGAGGCCAGTATTACCCTGACACAAAAGCCAGATAAGAACACACACAAAAAAGAAAATTAAAGGCCAATATCCCTGATGTACATAGATACAAAATGTCTCAACAAAATATTAGCAAACTGACTTCAAGAGAACATCAAAAGGATGATTCACCATGAATGTAAGAATGGTTCAGCTTATACCAATCAATAAATGGGAAAGACCACATTAACAGGAAGAAGGGTGGAGTCCATGTGATCATCTCAACAGATGCAGAAAAGGCACTGAAGACGAAATTCAACGTTTTTCTTGATTAAAAACTCTCAACAAATTAGGTATAGAAGAAGCATACTTCAACACAATAAAGTGCATGTATCACAAGCCCACAGCTAACATCATACTCAATGCTAATAATTTGCAAGCTTTCCTTCTAAGATGAAGGAACAATACAAGGATGCCTATTCTTCCACTTCTTTTCAACATAGTACTGGAAAGCCTAGCCAGAATAAGCAGGCAAGAAAAAGAAATAAAAGTCATCCAAATCAGAAAGGCAGAAGTAAAACTGCACCTATTTGTGAATGGCATGCTTTCATATATAAAAACAACCCAAAGACTCCACCAAAAAACTTAGAACTAATAAACAAATTCAGTAAATTTGCAGGATACAAAAATCAACATATGAAACTCTGTAGCATTTCTATACACTAACAATGAACTATCTGAAAAAGTAATCTCACTTTAAGTACCTTTAAAATATATTTAGGAAGCCAGGTGTGGTGGCACAAGCTTGTAATCCCAATACTTGGGAGCCTGAGACAGGAAGATCATAGGTTCAAAGCTAGCCTCAACAACTTAATGAAGTTCTCAGCAACCTCATTAGTGAGGTTGTTTCCAAATAAGAAATAAAATAGGGCTGGAGGTGTAGCTTAGAAGTAGAATGCCTCTGGGTTCAATCCCCAGTACCAAAAAAAAAAAAAAATAGAAGTAAATTTAGCCAAGTAGGTTAAAGACTTTGCACTGAAAGCTATAAAACATTGATTAAAGACACTGAGGAAGACATAAGTAAACAGATGTCCTATGTGCATGTTAATTTGTTAAAATGTCCATATTACTCAAAGTGATCTACATCTACAGATTTGTACAATCTCTAACTAAATATCAATGAGATGTCTCATGGAAAAAGAAAAATATCCTAAAATTCATGTAGAACTACAAAGTCCATGAATAGTCAGAGCAATCTTGGGCAAAAAAATACAAAACGGGAAATTGCACTTCAAAATAAACTAAAAAGCTGTAGTAATCAACACAGTATGGGTTTGGCAAAAACAAACAAAACAAAAACACACACACACAGATGTATAGACCAATGGAACAGAATAGAGAGCTCAGAAATAAGTCTATGTATTTATAATTAATTGACTGTTTCTGAAGATGCCAGAAACACACAATGGGAAGAGGGCTATCTCTGCAATATGGAGTATTGAGTAAACTGGATGTTCTCAAGCAGAAGAAGGAAATTAGACTCTCATATCATATGACATGCAAAAAACAACTCAAATGCATTAAATATTTAAATGCAAGACTTGAAACTACCAAAAGGAACATAGGTAAAATCTCCATTATATCAGTCTGGGCAAAGATATTTTGGATATAACCCAAAAGCAAAGGCACCAAAAGCAAAAATAGATGGCTGACCTGACTGATGCCCAGAAATGAGGTCTAAGCAACTTCTGTTCCAAGAATAATGTGACCAAAGATCAGGGAGAGAGAACAGTGTGTACTTTGAAAACCACTTCACCCCATTCACAGCAACAGGACAATTAATGAGCTGTCCTTTTACTTGTGAAGATGATGCCACTGACGCAACCCTGGACATTACCTCTGAATTATATTTTTGAAAAATTTTACAGTAAAGACTCTTTTACAACCCATCTCCTTTTTATCAGTGAGTTACAGGTTGGCTGTGTAGAATGAGAGATGTCTATGACCCCCTACCAGCACATTAAGAATCTTTTTTTTTTTTTAATGTAAAGGAGGTATTAAGAAAAGAGAGAGAAAACATTTGAAGGAAACAGTTAAGATTAAGGACAATTTACTGCTGGGAGCAGGCAAAATAGGAGAGTGTTGAAAGAATTATTAATATTTACTAAAGTACAAGGAGCATGTGTAGGGCTGGAAAATAAATAACCACAACATAACTGTTATGATTGCATGTCTCTGATGGGCCTCACAACAATGAATCTTAACAATTCAAATGTAGGTGGGCTCTGAGATAACAACACTTTAAGAAACTGTGATTAAAAGATGAGGGAAGAAAGAAGACATTGATGCTTAATTTTTCTTTTTCATTTCTTCGTCGCCGATAGTCATCATTGAATGTGAAGCACTAGAGAGAGTAAATAAATAAAGTTGGAATCATTAATGTACACATAAATATCAAGTTGCTTTGGTTTGTAAATTTAAGCAAAGAAAAATACACAAAATGGTTTAATTTTTCTATCATTTCTTTGCAATAGCAGTTTGGGGTTATAATTACATACGTTACATATTCAAAATATAGTATATCCGAACATGCCAATATTGGGGGAAATTAAATTATTTAAGAACATGATCATTTCTATACATCCTCTCTTAACTGTACTGCTTCTTCATCTTATAATTGCCACAGAGCAGCCAGAGTCATTGTAGTAGAAATTCATTAAACTACCAAACAAAATATCTTGTGCTTTAAGTGAGTATAAATTTTAAGTATTTTACCAATATTGCACTATGTATGGAGAAGTATATGGTGGATTTCATAGGATAAGTAATGGATTTTCCATGTTTTCTCAAACTTTAGAAGATTATCCAGGCATGGGGCAGTAAAAATAAATAAAAATAAAAAATAAAAAGTACTATATAGACAAATCCTTCTTGTATATAGGATGTCTAAGATTCCTTCTCCTCCCAAATCCTATGATCTGAAACCTCCATGAACAGGGAATATAACCAAAGAACACCCATGCTTCAAATGCAATCTCTGAGAGTAAGTCACTACTTACTATCTATCCCTACATATTTTATTTTTCGGGGTGCTATTGTGAGTGGAATTGTTTTCTGGATTTCTTTTTCAGTGGATTTATGGATGTCATACAGAAAAGCTTCTGATTTTTTCAGATTGATTTTGTATCCAAACACTTTGCTGAACTTGGTGATCAGTTCTATAAGTTTTTTGGTTGACTTTGTTGGGTCTTCTAAATATAGTATCATGTCATCTGCAAAAAAGGATAGTTTTAGTTCTTCTTTCCCTATTTTTACCCCTTTGATTTCTTTCTCTTGCCTTATTGCTCTAGCTAGAGTCTCAAGTACTATATTGAACAGAAGTGGTGATAATGGACATCCTTGTCTTATCCCTGTTTTTAGTGGGAACTCTTGCAGTTTTTTTCCATTTAATTTGATGCTGGCTGTGGGCCTATTGTATACTGCCTTTATGATGTTGAGGTACATTCCTTCTATTCCGATTCTTTTGAGTGCTTTTAGCATGACTGGGTGTTGGATCTTTTCAAATGCTTTTTCAGCATCAATTGAGATGATCATGTGATTTTTGTCTTTGATTCTGTTTATGTGGTGAATTACATGGATTGTTTTTCGTATGTTGAACCAGCCTTGCATCCCTGAGATGAACCCAACTTGGTCATGGTATAGAATTTTCTTGATGTGGTTTTGAATGTGCATTGCTAGTATCTTGTTTAGCAGTTTTGCGTCTAAGTTCATCAATGATATAGGCCTATAGTTTTCTTTTCTTGAGCTGTCTTTATTTGGCTTCAGTATTAATGTGATGTTGGCTTCATAGAATGTGTTTGGGAGGGTCCTGTTTCTTTCTATTTCACGGAATATTTTGAGGAGTATTGGGATTAGTTCTTCCATAAATGTTTTATAAAATTCACTTGGAAAACCATGTGGCCCTGGGCTTTTGTATGATGGTAAACTCTTCATTGCTGTTTCTATCTCTTTGATTCCTATTGATTGGTTTAAGTTTTCTGTATCTTCTTGACTCAATTTAGGAAGGTTACATGTGTCTAAAAATTTGTCAATGTCTTGTAGATTTTCCATTTTGTTGGAATATAGTTTTTCAAAATAGTTTCTGATGATCCTCTGTATTTCCATACTGTTGGTGGTAATATCACCTTTTTCACCTCTTATTTTGGTAATTTGGGTTGATTTTCTCTTTCTTTTGGTTAGGTTGGCCAATGGTTTATCTATCTTGTTTATTTTTTTAAGAAACCAGCTTTTGCTTTTGTTGATTTTCTGTATGATCTTTTTATTTTCTACCTTATTAATTTCTGCCCTGATTTTCATAATTTCCTGTCTTCTACTAGCTTCAGGGTTGGATTGTTCTTCTTTTTGAGTGCTTTGACCTGTGCCATCAGGTTATTTATTTGGTGGTTTTCTGTTCTTCTTATGTGGGCACTCAGTGCTATAAATTTTCCTCTTAGTACTGCCTTCAAGATGTCCTAGAGGTTTTGATATGTTGTGTCTCTGTTTTCATTGGTTTCTAGGAATTTTTTAATTTCTCCTCTTACTTCTTCTATGGCCCAATCCTCATTCAGCAATATGGTGTTCAATCTCCATGTGTTTACATGATTACTCTGGGTCTTCTTACAGTTGATTTCTAGTTTCACTCCATTGTGGTCTGAAAAGATGCAGAGAATTGTTTTACATTTTTTTAATTTGCCAGTGCTTGCTTTGTGGCACAGAATATGGTCTATTTTGGAGAAAATTCCATGTGCAGCTGAGAAAAATGTGAATTCAGCTGTCATTGGGTGAAAGAGTCTATATGTGTCTAATAGGTCTATTTGGTTTATGGTATTCTTTAGGTCTGAGACGTCTCTACTGACCTTTTGTTTAGAAGATTGGTCTAGAGATGTGAGAGGATTATTGAAGTCTCCCAGTATTAGTGTATTGGGATCTATGTGTGTCTTTATATCATGTAGAGTTTGTTTTATGAAAATGGCTGCACCTATGTTTGGGGCATAGATGTTGATAATTGTTATTTCCTCTTGCTGGATTGTTCTTTTCACTAGAAAAAATGACCTGCTTTGTCTCTTCTGATAAGTTTAGGCTTAAAGTCTAATTCATCTGATATCATGGTTGCTACTCCTGCTTGTCTTTGAGTTCCATTGGCATGGATTACTTTACTCCATCCCTTCACCTTTAGTTTGTGGGAATCTTTGCTTGTAAGGTGTGTTTCTTGCAGGCAGCATATAGATGGATTTTGGGTTTTAATCCATTTTGTCACCTTGTATCTTTTTATTGGGGAGTTGGGACCATTTATATTCAGTGTGATTATTGAGTGATGATTTTTAACTCCTAACATTTTGAGTTTTGACTTCTGTTTTTGGTGGTGTTTATTCTTCTTTGCTTAGCTGTTTGCTTCCTGGAAATTATTGTTTCTCTGGTTCTGACATTTACTTGTTAGTTCTTCTTTGTAGTTAATCTCTTTGAGTATTTTCTCTAGTGCTGGTTTGGAAGACATAAATTCTTTCAGTTTCTCTCTGTCACAGAAGGTTTTTATATCCCCAGCAATTTTGAGAGAGAGTTTTGCTGGGTAGGAGAATCTTGGCTGCAAGTTATTTTCTTTCAGAGTTTGGAATATGTTACTCCAGCCCCTCCTGGCTTTCATCACTTGATTTGGGAGGTCTGGAGTGATTCTGATTGGTTTGCCTCTAAATGTCACTTGGCCTTTTACTTTTGTTTCCTTTAGCATTCTCTCCTTATCCTCTACATTAGTCAACTTGATTATTATGTGGTGTGGTGAACCTCTTTTTTGGTCTTGTCTTGAGGGAGTTCTGTATGTTTCCTGTACCTGTGTGTCAACTTCTCTTTCTATGTTTGGAAAATTCTCTGATATTACTTCTTTGAAAAGATTGTTTATTCCATAAGTTTCAACTCCTAATCCCTCTTCTATGCCTATTATTCTTAGGTTTGCTCTTTTACAATTGGCCCAGATCTCTTCGATGTCAAATTCACACTGTCGAATTTTTTTTCTAAATTATGTCCTATGGATTTATTTTTGGAATGTTCATCTTCTAAGAGTGATATTCTATTTTCCATGTGGTCTAATCTACTGTTTATAGTTTGTACTGATGCCTTCATTTCAGTTATTTCATCTTTCACTTCCTTCAATGCTTCTCTTTGGTTCCTTTTTAGGTCGTCACATTCTTTGTTTATTTGTTCCTTTATTTCTTTCCAACTCTCCCTACATTCTTTCGGAAAATCCTGTATTGTTTCTAGTATTAAAGATCTGAATTGTTCTTCTGGTAATCTCTGCCATTCTAGGTTGGTGAGATCTGTTATTGATTGGTTGTGGTGGTTCATTGTTTCTTTGCTATTTTTCCTTCCCATGGTTCCCCTGTTCTTAAATTTATATCTTTGCTGCTCTTTCAGGTTTTCTTGTCCAATCTCTACAGTAGGGGTTCAGAGGTTTCTGCTGGTATATACAGGGACAGGTTGTGTTCAGTGGTGAAGGTTGGGTGAGAAGTCACAGTGATGAATTCAAGTGTAGAGTAAAGTAGAGGGTATGGTCCAGTGGAATAGGAGGTTGAGTGTGTTGAGGTGATATATTGTAAAGATTAGACATGGTAGATATATCAGGGGATCCTGGTAGTCAATAAAGAGTTTGGAGTGTGATAGTATGAGATGGTCTTGATATGAGACAGGAAAAAAAAGGAAAAAGAAAAGAGAGGAAGAAGAGTGTTGAGGAGAGGAATATAGATGGGAGAGAAGGAGGGAAGCTTGCAAAAGGCATAAGGAGGGGATTCAACAACCTAAGCAAGAAATAATAAAGCAACCAATCATCTAAACAAACATAAATAAATCAAGGCAATACAAAAC
>PVLC010038150.1:0-14925 GCA_004027655.1 Graphiurus murinus | reverse complement strand
TAAGTTCTCATGGTCTAAGTCTGACCATATAAAACATTATTTTAAATAAGAATGGCCAATGTATTTTCATGCAAAACTAGGCCCTGGATTTCTTTTTGTGCTGGAAGAAGGCAGTCATTTATAATCTTGATTTTTCAAATAAATATTTTGTCAAAAAATATGAAAGTTTTTTTTTTTTTTTTTTTTGTGGTACTGGGGATTGAACTCTGGGGCATTCTACCCTTGAGCTATACCCCCAGCCCTATTTTTTATTCTTTATTTTGAAACAGGGTCTCACTAAGTTGCGGAGTGTCTCACTAGGTAGCTGAGGCTGGCCGCGAACCCGGATCCTCCGGTCTCAGCCTCCCGAATGCTGGGATTACAAGCATGCACCACCACGCCCGGCTGAAAGTTTTTTTTTTTTTTTTTTTAATTGAGACTTTATCTCAATATCTTGGTTGGTCCAATAAGAATGGAAGAAAACATTTGAAAGGAGGATAACACAGGGACTATAAAAGCTAACATGTTGTCCTTCTCCCAGCTCATCTCTATCCCATACTTTCAGAATTCTCCAGTGCCTGCTACATTATTGCATGCTTCTATAGGATGTGCAATATCATAATGTCGGCTTGCATTTTATATTTTTGAGTTAAAAAGAACAATGGTAACTCCCTGATGACACTGCCAAATGATGTCAAAGGACTATTTCCTCAGCCTGGATTCAGATGACAAGTGCAGAAAAGGAGTTTAGCTGTTTTTCTGTCAAATGTGGCACTGTAAAGTGGTTGACTCTTTATCAATGACATGTATATAGAATTAAACATGTATATAGAATAGCTACCCATGGTGTCACATGCCTGTAATCCCAGTACTGAGGCTGAGATAGGAGGATCACAGGTTCAAGGCCAGCCTCAGCAATTAAGAGAGACCCTGTCTTAAGATATAATATAGGTCTAGGGGTACAACTCAGAGACAGAATGCCCCTGGGTTAACTCTCCAGTACCCCAAAATTAAAAAAAAACACAGATAAAATGATAACTTAAACAACATTTGATTAGTTTTGTTAACCACAGAGGTGCCGTGTAGAGGTAAATTTATGGACTACTCTGAATTGTCCTTTACCCCCATCGATATTTCCTGTATGCCATTCTTAACTCTCTGTGCTTTTGTTGGAAGTTTTAAATGCAAATAGGTAACAAATAAAAAAAATAGAGTCCAGTTTGGTAAAGAGAGAAAGAACGTGTGCATAGCAGTGTCCTCAGTAAGTGGGTAGAAGAGGTTAAGGGCGTGCTATCTCAAAATGTACTGGATGGGTGTATTGATTATTTCAACCTGAAATCACTTGAAGATCTGTACTCCAGGAAGGCCATTTGGCTCATCTTTTCCTTCATGCACCAAGCCATAAGAGTCTCTTTAGAGGGCTGTCCTTCAAATATTATGGCTGGCAAATAGCCTTGATCACGGAATCTGGTAATTGAAGGTGCAGGGAACCTTAATAAACTCTTGGACATGAAGTGACCGATATTTTCCAGTAGCTTTCCATCTTCCTTATATCATGTATCTCTTAATAAGGGCCCTAGAATATACTACCCTATTCCATATGCAAATAGGAGTCAGCCAGTCAGAACCACTGTCCTTTAAATTTCTGTATGATCTTACTCAGTTTTCTCAGCCTTTGTAACCAAGTTTTCATTTTTATAGTATAGATGATTGAATTAAGTTGCATATACATTTATAAACATTTGAAAACGTTATTTAGCCAGGCAATGTTGTTGCACGCCTGTGATACTGGTACTTGGGAGGCTGAGACAGGAGGATCACAGGTACAAGAGATTCTCAGGAACCCAGTAAGACCTTGATAAAAAAAAAAGAAGAAGAAGAAAATGGCTAGAGAGAAAACTCAGAGGTAGAATGCCCATGGGCAAAATACCAGTACTGCAAAAAAAAAAAAAAAAAAATTAGTGTTAATTAAATATGTTAAAATGTGTTCTTGGTATAGAAAACTTAAGGTTGACTTGTGAGAATCATTTTTATACTTTTTATGTTTTATTTAGAAGAGAAACATAATATGTATCATTAGGAAGCTACTAAGAAATTGCTTGTGCTACAGAATTTTGTGAGATATATTAGCAGAAGCTCTCAGGTCCTCAGTGATCTGTCACATCATTAGGATATCATACTCAAAGGAGACCGATTAGGATGTGATTCGGGTTCTTGACACAAATCTTTCTCTTTCAGAAGGTGCAGCGTATTTTTCCTGCTCTAAACAAGACTCTAGCTGTTAAAGAAATGCTTGGTGATGCTGAAGGAAAGGCGCGATGTAACTAAAAATGCATGGTGGCTGTTATATAATAGGCACTGGGCAAATGTTTTTATGCAGGCATACAAGAGTGGATGAGCAAATCAGCACATTCCCAGTGGCACCTCAAAAATAGTAAGGCTTGTACTCTAAATATGAAATAATTATGTATGTCCAATTTTATGAAAAGCTTCTTGGTGGTCTTAAAACCCTAAGTCATTTTTGTACCCAAAATGCAAAACAAAATTACCTGTCTTGGTCTTTGGATACATTCACAATTAAGTCTGCCTACGATATGTTTAAAGTGATTATGGTATTTTCATACAATGGATGGAAATAGAAGTCTATAATGGAGATACAGGTGGAGGTTTAGCCAGCACAGCACAGCCAGGACTGCTATATCATGAATAATACAGCTTGTTTTCTCGGTTTTCTGTGGTTGTGTGCTCTGAGCAGATTGCACTGCTAACTGTTGTGAGAGATGGTTAGTCATGCTGCAGTCATAGTTGTCCTGGGTATTGGAAAGCTTCTAGAACAGTGCCGGTTGTTTCTTCATCCTGATATTATATTAAAATATAACCATATTCCTGCTGCCTTTACCTTTATTGTATTCTCTTAAAGATGGGGTGTATTTCTTTATGACGAGTAGCATCAAGCATTGTTAGCATTCTGAAAATGTCAGTGAAATTATTCGGAAAATTGAGAGACCAAGTACTTAATTCCGAGCATCCATACAATCTGATTTGTAGTAATTCTTCATTTGCAATTTGACAAGTTGCATGTTTCCATCTGGCTTCCTTTCAGTTAAAGGAAGGGACAGAATGGGGTTTTGTAGAGTACTACTTGCTTGGTGGAACTCAGAATCTACCTCCTTCTGAGCTGACAGCTGTTGCAGTGTGTTCAAGAAGTATCCATGATTCCCTCCCTGTGGCGGTACCAGGTGCTCCAGTGCCTGGAGGAGCTAAACGTGGCACCAACTTTTACAGATGTCACCATTGTTATCCGCATGTAAGAACTCTCTAGATTAAACTTTGGGCAAGCAGCAAATTAGTTATTTAAACTAAGCAATTTGTTTTTGTGAACACATTATTTTTTTAGTTTTGTTCTTTTGTTCATGAAGTGTAAACTTTAATGAACTAGCAACTTTTCCCCTTAAAACTGGAATATCAAAAGTCTTTGTTATATCGTTTATATGTTCATTAGTTTCTGATTTTTCTCTAATCATGATTTAACTTCAGCTGAGTATTTCATTAATAATTAATAGTTCTTTTTAGTTCAAAAGGAAAATGTGGGTGATTGTAAGAGTATAGTACAATAAGTTAATATCTCAATTTTAAGATATCATTGAAATCTTTTTTGGGGGGACAAACCCTAGTGAATTAAGTGCAATTATAAAATATTACTTGATTTCAGAAGCTTGCCTGAAATCAAATGATGTAGAAATTCAGCCATGTAAGTAGCCATTATGTATCAGGTACTTAATACCAACAAATATTAGATCTCTCTAAAAATATTTCCCTGATTTATAGTTGACAAATGTATAGCTTTTCCTAGATAAAAAATAATCAGGACCATATAAAGTAAAAGTTAAGGTCTGATTCTTAACAAAAATCTGTATTTTTCTGAGTCTAGTTCAATTTCCAAAACCCATATTCTTTCCATAGGACCAAGAATATACATAAAAAAGAAACCAGTTAGTACTATTAGCAAAGTGAAAAGAAGGTAGAAAAATAAGATTCCCCCAGAAGTGATAATCATGTACAAAAAGTGTGCAATGACTTCTAATAAAAGGGCAACAGAACCAATTACATATTTGAATCACTGGATCCACAGAGAAAAATAAACCAGTTCCTGGAGAAAAGATCCACGTTTTGTAGTGTGATAGAAATGTTGACTGTGGAAACACAAAAAGAAGGTTTTATGCAAGTAGATGGTTTATGTTGTAGCAGTGGTCACATTTCATAGTAGCACTTTATTTTGTTTTATTATCAATTTCACACAATAATGAATTTATTCAAGGGTACAGTCTTAGATTCAGTTGCTTTTTCCTATGCTTTGTTTCCAAGTTAAGCCATTGCAATTTTTAAATTGTGTGTATGTGTATATAAAGTTAAATGTGTGTATAAAATTATATAAAAATAGATGGAGTAAAGGGCAAATATTTTAGATATAAATTCTAAAACTATAAGTGGAAAATAGATTAAAAATTTTAAGTCCGTTGCCAGCATGTAATCAGTTATCTTCTGGCTTCTTGAGTTAAAATATGCTTATGTCATATCATCAAAAATTATTGTTATTCAAAATTTTAAAATATTCTCTTAAATGCAGTGCCCCCCTCCACCTCAGGGTCCTTTCGATAGAACTAGTACACTTTTTGAAAAGAAGTTGCTGATAGATTTCAGATAACTTCTCTACTTTATGGTTATATTCCTGGTCAGGATTTATTTTTAAAATGGAGTATGCTGAAACTTAAGATATAAAAAGAGTTGTCATAAGGTGGCAGTGTGTTGCAATGATAACCGTTAGCATAGCGAGAGCTTGTTGTGCCAAGTAGGTCCTTAGCCTGTGTAGAACTTCGCATAAAAATCTACTATGAAGAGTTTTTTGTTTGGTTTTGTTTTATTTTTGTTTTGGAAGGAAATTGAGCAGCTATTTCTTATAGGATATGTGGGAAATTAATGAAGACTACTGCTTTGAGTTTTATTACTTCTAACTCCAAAGAGTATTAGGAAATGGATTAATGGATTGATGGAGTATTCACTGCTACACAAAGGAAAACTTTTCACTTTATCCTGTCTACACTTGTGTACAATGACTTACTAAAGAAGCAACTGCTTTATGTTATGGTTGTTGACATATTTTTAGGGAGAAGTGATTACTGAGTACATGTTTTAAGACATACAGTTTAATTTGTATTTCTTTTAAATGTCATATCATAGTTATATGTTTAATTGTGGTTGCATTGGATACAGGAATATTTGGACATGGTTTAATAAACAGCATTAGTCTGTGGAGAAGTGATAGAAAAAATTAAGCTTTTAATGAAAGAAACCAAGTTTAATTTCCGGCCTTCCCATTCATTAGCTTTGTGACTTTGAGCCAGTTACTTTGCCTCTGAGATATATTTTTCTTATTAGTAATTTGGAGATAATATAATGCTTACCAAGCAGGCCACTGAAGGATTTAATGAGATAATGTTTATGGGTGGATTTCTAACCTTCAAGATGTTTTGTTAACTATTAATACAACCAAGGAATATGTTCACTTTTATTTCTAAGTATTTTCTGATGTGACCTTACTTTGAGAGAAAAAGTTGAGGGTAGAAATATTTATCTGTCACATAATAATGACTCTGTACATAATTACTGCTTACCTGTAAAGGCAAACTAGAATGGCTACAACAAAAGAAAAACATGACTTGTGCATTGTCACCATAGATCAACACCCAAACATTTTCCACTCCCTGCTAACACCTTATGTTTGGAAGGGGTTCCTAAGACACAATAGGCATGATCACTGTCTTCCCTTAGCTAGAAAATTAAAACTGGAAAAGAAATGGGGAGACCTGCTTCATGCCTTGATTCTGATGTTAGACACTCTGCAATCTTGAATAAGCCTCTGTGGTTCTATTCTCTCATGTGTAAGGTGGATTTGATAATCTGTAAGTTTGTTTCTGGCACTTTCATTGTAAGAATATTTCACACTATGAATTTGCAGATAATTAAGAAATGAATTGCATGTTAGTAAACATTCAATAGATGTTCAAAGACAAGAGAAGTTAGTTTGGGTTTGGGTATTTGAAATCTTTGGCATTATTTGCAAGGGACATATTTAGAGTTGATTCTATGCAGAAGGATAGTAATTTATGACTAAATATTTTTTGTGGGTATGTTAGATGAAAAATATATAGTATGCCTTTAATATTTGTATATATAGTTAAAACCCAATATATGTAATATTAAAACCTGTTATATATTAATTTAAAATATTTCAATTATCTGGGTGAAAAAGTCAATAATTTTAAGTTTTCAGTACCAGCTGGTAGGTGGTAAATAATGAATAGTCAGGGAAGAAAAATTGTATGGATTAAATAATTCTTAATTTCAGTTACTAGTTTTTTAATCATGATAAATAGGGCCCACATCTTGTATGGTATTTTAGATAAATTTACTCATGGTATACAATTTCTGTCAAAGTATTTGAATGATATTTTAATTAAACCTTACATTTTTTTTAGCTTTTCTCAGCCTTTATAAATTCTCAAAAAATACACTAAAAATGTCAAACCTTACAACAAGGACTACTAAGCCTGACAGATAATTTAATAAAGCCCTGAAGAAATACATACTAAGTATACATCAAAAGAAGTTCTCCTAAGACAATTTTAGCCAGATTTTATATTTGTTGTGTTCTAAATTTATAACATAAAGCAAAGGCTGCCTGACACTAGGAAGGGGAAATGCTGCCCTCCTCTTGTCTTCTACTAGAGAATTTACCGTTTTTTTAATGAGAAGGCCAAGTGCCAGTTCCTCTGTATTCTTCTGAAATATCTATGTGAAACAAGAGACCCTTTCCCAGATTTCCACTAGTCCTCTTTCCTCCTTTTACATGTAAGCAGATTTTGAAAATCATAGAAAAACTGTAGCAAAAGCCTAGGGGAAATAATCAGTTCACAGAAACTTCCTAAGAGGATCCCCTAAGAATAAAGAGTCCTAGGTTATGTGGGGCAGATTAACCCTTGTAGTCATACCTGAAACTACTTTCTGCCACCCTGGCAGAAAAACAACAACAACAAAAACAATTTTATGATAAGTACATATATAGATGTATATATACCGTGGCAAAATATAAGGCCTCAATACAGTTTATGACAAATATTACTTCATTACTTCTGTGGGAAAGGAAGGGGATATAGACTGAGATAAGCCAAGCGAGAGAGGTGAGACAGGACTGCTAAGAACCTGAAGACAGTTAAATAAGTCCCATGGTAGAAGCAGTAATAAGTGTAATTGTGGCTAAAGAAAACCAAGGACAGTAATGAGAAAGTGAAATTTGATCAGTTCTTAAAAATGAAGATGAGAATGAAAACATTAAAACCACGTGGGGAAAAAAAATTAGTAATACTAAAGCAAACTGATAACCAATATCAATATGCACTTCATTAATTCACTCAACACATTTCATATTCTAACTATGCTACATACCATTTAAGTCTGTGGACATACCACAGTGAGCAGAGCAAGCTTTGCACCTGCTCTCACAGAGCTGACAGATTATAAACGGGCAAAAAATAGGATCATATATATGATATGTTAGGGTATCATAAATACGTCATTAAAAGCAAAGTAGACTAAGAGAATATAGGTAGGGGTAAAATGGGTGTGACTTAAAGAGAAAGTGAAATAAATGGACCAGAAACAATAATCCAAGATGTAATAGAAGAATATCTTCTTTATCTGGATGTGGAACTTGAAATGGTTTCTTTTTCTACTTTACCACTGTCTAGTGAGGTTATTGTATTATAACAATAATGAAGAGAATTCCCACCAATGTCTAGATTTCAGTTCTGTATATCAGATTCAACTCTGAGGTATATCCTCAGCCCTTTTTGTTTCTTTTATCTTTTATTTTGATCACCAAGATGCTAACGCTGGCCTTGAACCTGCCATCTTCCTGTCTCAGCTTCCCAAATATTGGGATTACAGGCATGTGCTACTGTGTCATGCTATAGAAAGATATTCTTAGATAAGATTTCAGAAAATATGCCATTTACCTAACTGACAAGGAAAATAAAACCTACAAATATTTTTAAATTAATGGGAAATATTGAGAAATTGAGAATGGAGCTTAAAATATTTTGTACAAGTAGAAGACATATATTCTTGAAAGTATATATTATAACCACAGCAACATAATAATGATAATCTACATGTAAAACTCCAAACTATTATAAAAAAGAATGAAGAATGATGGAATGGGGAAATGAAAGAAAGTAAATATGTGCTAAATTCATTGCATCAAGGCAAAACATACACTTACTTTTATCTGATAATGATAAAAATATACTAGTTTATGTCTTTGGGTAAAACATGAAGAAAGCAACTGGAAAACTTAAGGGCAAAATATGTGTCTTATAAGACAATGAGGAGAAAACAAAAAAAAAATTATGCACCAGTTAACACTGAACTAATATTTATAGTGTGAAAACTACTAGAACTGGAAAGAATACTTTATAGAAACAATGATTGTGAGAGACAACATAATGGTAGGCAAGTCAGCAAGGTAGGATACCAAAAAATGAAACAAGGATAATTCAATCTAAACATGGGTTCTTTGGAAAGACAAGTTAATTATTTACATATAACAAACCAAATGGATAAAAACAAATGATGTAACATATAAATTTAGAATATTAGGAAGGATCTATCTGTAGATAAAGAAATTGTTAGGTATAACATTATAGAATTCTAAACTACTAAATTTAGAAATCTCAGTAAAATAGTCTATTAAGGAAACTATAAATGAATTAGAAAATGTGCATGAATTAGATGAGTTCAGTGAATTAAAAAGTATAGCCAGACATGTGTCAATGGAAGAATTAGGAACAAGAAAAATAATATAAAAAGTACAAGAAAAAAATTAAAAATTTAACTGTAGGAAAGTTGCCACACTCGTAGATTGTTTTATAGATGAGATTTACTAATCCTAAATAATCAATTGTAATTAATAATTCCTATGTTGTTTAAATCTTTCTGGAATGATGAAAAACTTTATAATTTATTTAAGAAATGCTAGATACCAAAACCTGACAAAGATACCATGAGAAAAATATCAAAATTGAGCTTGCCCATATTGATAAAAAGCTTAAATAAGATTAGCAAATCATATCCAGTAGTAAAATAATAGTAGTCAGAGGTTATATTCAAAATATTTAGAAAAAAAAAAACTTTAGAAATAGGTCCAGTATAAATACACATTAATTCATGTACATTGATGATACAATATTTTGCTTTATATATGTGTGTATATTGTATATATATGTAAAATTAGTTATCACTTTATAGTTATATGATTTTATAATTACATATTTATATTTAGGATATATATTTGATATCTAGATATATATATCTTGCATATCCATATATATGATATGTACACATATATGCATGTATATGTATGTATACTATGGTAAGCTGTATATGTGTATATATGCATATATACTATGTATTGTATGTATATATGCTGCCTATGTGCCCGGAGCTGTTGCAAACACTCTGTGTATGTTAACCCATTTAATCTTCTCAACATCTCTGTTAGGTAGGCCCTACTGTTATCCCCAATTTACTCATCTAAAGGTAAGTTACATAGAGATTAAGAAACTTGGAGAAAGTGACAGTTATAAAAATTTATTTTCATGAAACACTTGAAAAATATAGCCTTATAAGTTATTTGTAATAAAGCTAGCACATTGTGGAAAGCTACAAAATTTTACTAGTAGAGTTTTAAAAAATAGACTTTAATAAAAAATAACAAAATATATGTAGTATTTTCTATATTATAAAATTATTCAAGGTATATTATGGAACTAATGATTGTAAGAAATGGAATGAGACGTGCACAAATCATTTCATTGATATTTTTGGATAACAAATCCAGTATATATAATGATATCTCTTACATGTGATGTAGCATTTATAGAGATATTTTGAAAGATTATAATAATTACATTATATAGTTGGCCTACGCAGAGTCCACATCAAGTCACACATGCTAATATATATTTCTAGCTACTCAGGACAATTTGTTCTCATGCAGGCTATTTGGCATGATAATTATATTCTAGTCAGTGTTTCTTCATTCACATGCACAATATTAACTGTTCAAATGTCTTTTTTTTTTTTCACATAATTTGGGCAACTTTGGTACTAGTAGAAAAATATGTAAAAATTTAAGAAATGTTTTGTGTTGAAATTAATTTACTGATAAACTTTAGGCATTTCCATGTTTATATAACTGAACCTTTTCCTAATAGATGAAATCCAAATACTTATTCACATTTCAAACGTTTATATAGTGGCCGAATTTGTATGTAAATAAAGACTTTATCAATCCAGTGATGGAATGCAAGTCATACCGATGATGATGTTTGTATGAGGCAACTAGGACATGAATTCTTTGAGCTCAGGAGGTTACAGTTAGTTGTAGAAGCACAGCATGAGCATATTGATGTACACTGGTCCTTTGCACATGCAGTTTCTCCTGCTTCAGCTGTGGATACCCTTCCGCCACACCTCCCAATGAATGGCTTTGGAGTATCAGTCAGGCTTAGTTTAAATATTACCTTCTAAGGAAAGCCCTGACTACTTCTCTCAAGGGTCCCCATTTCTGTAATAAATCGATCACCTTACTTTTTGATATGGATTTATTCCAGTGTCCTAACCAACCTCTGTTCTCTGTTCTGTTCCCAAATGATAGCTCCAAAGTAGAAACATGATAACTGATAAATTTCTTTTAATATATCCTATTTTCTAGTTTATTTCCCTAGACACTGTGTTTTTTTTTTTTTTTTATAATCTGTGGAGAAGGTAATGTTTACATATTTTAAGCTATTGTCACATGTGGAATATATAGCTAATATGTTTAAAATACATGTATATTTTTTCCTCTTTTTATTGGTGCACATTGTAATCATATGTCTTGATGCAGTTCAGGACCACAGAGGCATACATGCACATAGTACTCTTTGAGTCTTCCTTGAGTTCCTATCCCATTCCTCCCCTCTCCCTGCTTCCCATGCTCAGCAGTGATCGGCTTTGATAAGTTTGTGGATGTACCTCATGTCCCTTGAGGTGTTTCCCTCTTCGAGTCTTCCTCCCTGTTTCCGTCCCCCTCAGTTAGATCCCTTCCTTCACTCCACTAAGGCTTCTCTCCCTTTGTCTGGAGTCCCTCCTGTGTCCCAAATTCTCCTTTGCTTCCACATATGAGGGAGAACATCTGACTCTATTTTTTTGGTGACTGACTAATCTCACTTAGAATAATATTTTCCAGTTCCATCCATTTACTTCTATATTTTAATAATTAAGAAATATTTCTAAAGCAACTTCACATCTGACTTGAAGATGTTTTCCACAGAATATTTTAGGGCTAGTTTTAAGGTGTTATTTCATGCTGTGAAAATTTTTAAACAAAATAAGATTTTTTTTTTCACTTTAAAAATGGAATGATTTAACCTCCACAAATGGTCTCATAATTATAATGACTTTAGCATTACTTAATGACAATTGTTTTCAGCATGATATGTTATATGGTTTTTATAACACAAATATGTTTTAGAGATTATTCTATGCTTCAACAATATTAAGAATTGTATCTTTTTTCAAGGTAAAGAAATCTCTTGCAGTTTTTTTGAAAATTGCTTTTCTTTCACCTTAGAAAAATTTGTATAATTGTATCCAGTTCTTGTATTCTTTGGGAATGAAAATTATTATACCAGATAGTACTTCATTCCTTCCACCAAATTCTTTTCCTTCCTGAAGAATACTGCTACTGAATAGAAATCAAAGTATGATCAGCAATTTCTAAATACTTTGTAGGAATCTGGGACATTCTGTCAATAGAAAGATGAATAGCTATAGAAAGCCCTTTAATAAGTTGTACCTTAGTAAATGCTTTTCTTTTTGTAATATCATATGAAAAACTGAATAGAGTTTTCACTTTTAAAATGTAATAGTCTATTTTTCTTTTTTACTTTTGGGCGATTATGTGATTAAATCATTGTTAATATTATAAATATTTTGTTTCCCATTTGTTTTTTGCTCTTATATGATAAATATTTATTGTATATTAAAATTGTATTTTGTGAAATATATTTGGATATATTTTTAAAGAGCTCTTATTTATCATTTTATGTGGTAGACTGATTTTTTTATTAGGAAAAGATGTGTTTTCAAATAAACATTTGTTGTTTTGGAAGTCCTGAATGCATTTAAAAAAAAGTTGAACATTTATCTATCTTGTAGCATGAATTAACTTTTGTAATTGAATTACCCCAATTTTCACATGACAATTACTGTTCAACTATTTAAATTACAAAGAAAATGACTAGGTTTGGAATGTGAAAGAATACTTGAAATTTTTACATTATCATCACAGATCTTAATGCATCCTCTAAAATGACAATAACAAGGATAAGTGGATTTCTCTTCCTGTCAATCAGTGATTTGTGTGAAATCCTTGCCTGCACAGTGCTGTTCGACAAAGCTTGCATAAAAAGTACTTAGGGTCAGCTGATAGTAAAATAAATTCTGACCACAGCATATTCAGTACAAGAGTTCATGTTTTTTGAGTCCCAGACTCATGGCCTCATGACTAGGAATTTTTTAAATTATTATGTTTAATTCACACAAAGACACAAAACTTTAGAAAAAATGTGGATTATATGTCTCCTTGAATTAAAAAATATAAAACTATTTGTATTAATAAAAATCCTAGCCAGGCGAGGTGGTGCACACTTGTAATCCCAGCATTTAGGAGGCTGAGACTGGAGGATCTGGGTTCACAGCCAGCCTCAGGTACCCAGTGAGGCACTCCACAGCTTAGTGAGACCCTATTTCAAAATAAAGAGTACAAAATAGGGCTGGGGGGTGTAGCTCCGAGGTAGAACACCCCTGAGTTCAATCTCTAGTACCACACACACAAAAAAGAATCCCATTATTAGGAAGAGATATACATTTAAGAGAATAATTCTCAGATTTCCAAAACTTCTAAAGAATGGATTACTCTTTCTTTAGGTTTCATTTTTATTAACTGAACCACTGTAAACTCATCCATGAAACATTTAAGTAAAAAAATCAGACACTCTTTCTATCGTGACAGTAGGTTTTCCCATAACTCTACTAAATCTCATTTCCTTGGTGTATTGGCAAGAAAAAAAAACTAAGGTTGAAAGAAACTAGAATTATCTTGCTTTTGTCCTAGTTAAGGAGAGGACTACAGAAATTGATTCTGGACTTTGTTAAAATTTGATTGTTATTTAGTCTGCAATAGCTGTTTTTGAAGGACCATTTTATCTGTTGGTTAGCTGCTGCTACATAACAGGCCATTCCAAAATTGAGTGGCTTAAAACAATAAACATTTATTATTACTTATGAATTTACTTATATATCTCATGAAGACTGAGTTGTATAAGCAGTCTGCAGATTTTGGCTAAACTCTCACAGATTTACGACTAGCTTCCTATATGGTGGTCTAGAGTAACTTTGGCTTCAACAACTGGCCTCTATTCTCTGAGGTCTTTTATACTATATCTACTTTGAACTTGTTTATATAACTTGGCAGAGTTTCAAAAAGGGAGCAGAAACATGCAGGGTCTTTTGAAGCCAAGGTTCAGAACTGACATACCATCATGACTGCCACATTCTCTTGGTCTAAACAATTCACAACATCAGCTTTTATTCAAGGAGTAGAGAAATTGATCCTTCCCTTGGATGAAAGGAGTTGCATAGGCACATTGCAAAGGAGGTGAAAAAGAAATTAACTGATTTTGTTACAAACCTATTGAAGATCACTCCTGGCCCCAGTTATACATTTCTCTTACCAAAGCTAAATATGTGAACTCTCACCTCAGAGCCCTAGAAACCAAATCAAGTTCTTTCATCATATTAATTTCAGTGTCTCATAAACTACATTAAGTTTTGATGTGGCTCCTCAGATGTGACTCCAATGGGGGAGTGGAGTGGAATAAAAGACAACTAGTCCTCACTGATCCACAGTAATTCTGAAATTATGCTGGGAAAATGTCACCAAGTCCTTCAATGACTAATGTAGGGAGTGGCTCTTGGTTAAGTCCTGCCTTTGTTCTCTGGCTTCCCAGCCCCCAATTCCCCATGGCACCTTCTGGGTTCTTGGCTCTCCTGGGGTGACAACTTTCTTAGTCTGTTGTTTGGCTTAACTACTTCCGAGGAAATAATCCATTTGGCACCTGAGTAGTTTTCTTAAGAAAGTTGAAGAACCAAAAGATGTTTTGCATTTAGAATAATTTAAGTCTCTTTTATTGCAAGTTGGTGGCTCTTTTACTCATGAAACTTACTGTAAAACATCATGGACTCTCCCCATGTCTTATTGTAATCTACTTATTCTGTGATGCAAAAGCCATACTATAATTGTTTTCATGAAATGCTTTTCTTTATACACTTAACTAGCACTATTTTTTGAATTTAGCTTCAATGAGAAAATTCTCATAAAAGTTTTAGAAGTACTTCCACCTCTTCATTTCTCCTTTTGGAAACTGATTAATTCTTTCCCAGGTCTTACCAGAGTGTCTGATGGCCATAGCCTAGATTTGATCTTAGTCTTCAAAACTCAGTTTTCACTGAAAATCTTCTGCCAATTGGGAAAACTCTAAATGAAATACAACTTCCAAATCAGGAACCCTTTTCTCTGTGTACCCTACAATGAGTGCTTTTTTGTCTGTCACCCTATCAACATACCTTATACGGTAAAACCAACTGACATTCTCAATATAATGCCTAAAAAAAAATTATCTTGTCAAGGTCCCATTAATCCATGAGGTATATTTTCTTGCTTTGAATTTACCATACACAACAGTCATAAATTTGCTGCTAGACAAAACAGGTCAAAAGTTTTTC
>PVLC010038149.1:0-14920 GCA_004027655.1 Graphiurus murinus | reverse complement strand
TCTCCTCTCCTCTCTCTTTCTCTTTCTCTTTCTCTTTCTCTTTCTCTTTCTCTTTCTCTTTCTCTCGTACTGGGGGTTGAATCCAGTGGAATTCTACCTCTGAGCTACATTCCCCAGCCCTTTTGATTTTTTGTTTTGAAACAGAGTCTCACTAGGTTCCTGAGAATCTCACTAAGTTGCCGAAACTGGTCTCAAACCTGCAATCCTCCTGTGTTAGCCTCCCAGGTCTGGGATTACAGTCTTGTGTTACCACGCCCAGTCAGATGTAGGTTCTTAACACAAGGAGGTCTGATAGCTTCAACTCAAGAACTTCCTCACACCCTTGCTGCCACCTCACAATAGGCCCTCAACAAAGTACGTGCATATAAACAAAGAGATATTGATGAGTTGCAGGTTACACATTTGTTAGAGAAAATAATCCCAGGTTTGAGACCTACACTGCTTCCCTTTGGAGCTTGTAAAACCCATCTCTCTTGGGCTCCTTCCTATTTTAAAAGGGTGCTATGGTGCTATCCCCGATTAGATGTTAAGGTAAAGCAAAATTTTAATATTTGAAATAGACTTCTTGAATTGTGACCATTGAGTCTTGTGGGAACTAAGATCACCAAGATTTGACCTTGTAAAAGAATGGTGATACAATACACAGAACATAGAATTGAGTGGTTTTCACCACTTACTAGTGCACAATTCGGTGGTGAAAGTTGCACAACCATCACCCCCTCCACCTCCAGGACTCTCCATCTTGCGAAACTCAAACTCTGTGCTCACTACACGGCAGCTCCCAACTCCCCCTCCCCCCAGGCCATGGCAACAGCCAGCTATTTTCTGTCTCTATGAATTTGACCTCTTTGGCTGCCTTAACTTATTTCACTTAATGTTGTCAAGGTTCACCCAAGTTGTAGCATGAGTTGGCGTTTTGGTTTTTTTGTTTTTCCTTTTTGTGTTTTTGTACTAGGGATTGGATTCTTTTTTAATAATGTGCTTTTATTGGTGCATTATCATCTCACATCATATGTAAATCATGTTGACAGTGACATACATGCACACAGCACTTGGTGCCCCCCCCTCCCGCCGCCTTCCCATCTCCCCCTTCCCAATACCAAGTACTGAGATTGACGTTGGTATATTCACATATGCACACATAGTGGATGGTAGTATTTCCATTGATGAACCTCAGTCTTCTCTTCCTCTTCCCTTAGACCACTTCCCTGGCTCCACTGAGGTTTCTCCTCCATTATCTGGAGTCCCTCTGGTACCCCAGTTATTCCCTAGCTTGTGCATATTAGAGAAAACATATGATCCTTCACTTTCTGTGACTTGAACTTTGTTTTGAAACAGGGTCTTACTAAGTTGCTGAGTCAAAGTTGTCAAAGTTGTCATTGAATGTGCAATTCTCCTGTCTCAGCCTCCCAAATACTGGGATTATAGGCATGGGTCACCTTGCCTACTGAGTTTTCTTCCTTTTTTGTTTTTTTTTTTTGCTGTACTGGGGATTGAATTCAGGGGCATTCTACCTCCAAGCTATACCCCCAGCCCTATTTTTTATTTTTTACTTTGAAACAGGGTCTCACTAAGTTTCAGAGTGTCTCACTAGGTAGCTGAGGCTGGCCACAAACCCAGATCCACCAGTCTCAGCCTCCCAAATGCTGGGATTACAAGCGTGAACCACCACGCCCAGCTTAGTTTTCTTCCTTTTTAAGACTGAATAATTACTGCATGGTATGTAGGTGCCACATTCTGCGTATCCATTCATCTCTGATGATGAACACAGGTTGCTTTTACCCCCTGGCTACTGAATAATGCAGCTATAAACACGGGTAGACATATCTCTTCAATATTTGCTTTCAATTCTTTTGAATATATATTCAGAAGTGTAATTGTGAATTATTTGATGTTGCTATTTTTAATTCTTTCTCTCTCTTTTTTTTTTTTTGGTACTGGGAATTGAACTCAGGGACATTCTAACTCCAAGCTACATCCTCAGCTCTTTTTATTTATTTTTAAATTTTGAAACAGGGTCTCACTAAGTTGCCAAGGCTGGCCTCAAACTTCCCATCCTCCTGTCTCAGCCTCCTAAGTACTGGAATTACAGGCATGTACCATTGTGCCTGGCTTGAACGTCTTTAAGGAGGGCTCTCTGCATGTATCTGTCTTGGTGTCTTGGCAGGTGTACACCAACTGATTTTATTTGGGACTCAAACAATTTTTGTTTTATTGTGATTATGTCTCTATCTAAGGGTGGACTCGTTTTTGTTTTGAAACAGTGCTTAGAAGAAATCAGTCTACTTTTTTGCTCCTACAATATTTCATATAAAGTACTATCTTAGCTTCCTTAAGAAAAGACTATAAGGGTCTGGTAGTCAATGACAGGTTCGATTTTCTCAGAGCAATATCAACCTAAGACAGGGCTCATTGAGTGACTCATCGAGACCCCATGACGGGTAAGATTAAGCACCTGGTAGGAAATGACCTAAGACAGGCACAGTCCTTTGTGCATTTTAAAATAAAAATGGGGGAGTTGTGGGAGCCCAGCTGGGCCCTTTCCCCCCTGGCAGTTGCTATCTGCATATATGAGCAATTATACTGACTCTTCTGCTATGGCTACATTGGTGTCTCAAAGTCTGGAGATTGCCCCTAGGATGCGTAGATGAAAGACCCTCCTACTTCTTAGAAAGTAAATATATGACCCTAAAGGAGTATGGTTTTATGACTCTAGAAAGTTTGCTTGACCAGGCTATGTTAACAATGTGGGCTATACGTGTAAAACGAAGAAGTGGTGCTATTTGTGATCTGATAATGATTGATACGTCATAAATGTCTATGTAACCCTGTTGTACTCAAGAAATGTATAAAAATCCATGCTGAAAAATTAAAATAGATAAATTTAAAAAAGAAAAGACTATAGAATGATTCAAACAAAAGAAAATACAGTGGTAACTTTTCACAGGGAAATAAGTGGCTGCTGTCCTTCGGATCTGGAGTGTCCTTTAAAGACCTGTGCACTGATCACTACCGGGAGTGGTGGCGCATGCCTGTAATCCCAGTATTGGGAGGCCGAGACAGGAAGATCACAGGTTCAAGGTCAGCTTCAGCAACTTAGTAAGATCCTCAGCAACTTAGTAAAATCCTGTTTGAAAATGAAAAAGGTTGAGCCAGATGTAGTGGGACTTGAACCCAGATCCTCTGGTTTCAGCCTCCCAAGTACTAGGATTACAAGCGTGTGCCACCACACCCAGCTCAGGTTGCATACATTTTAAAAATTCATTTCATTTACTTTTTTAAATGCAGCTACTAAAAAATTTAAGTTACATTTGAAACTTGCATTCTATTTCTTTTCTGTGTGTGTGTGTGTGTGTGTGTGTGTGTGTGTGTGTGTGTGTGTGTTACCAGGGATTGATTGAACCCAAGGGCTACAACCCCAACCCTTTTTTATTTATTTTTTGTTTTGAAACAGGGTCTCACTAAGTTGCCAAGGCTATCCTCAAACCTGTGATCCTTCTGTCTCAGCCTTCCTAGTACTGGGATTACAGGTGTGCTCCACCACGCCCACCTTGTAATACATTTCTATTGGAGCCTTGCTTTAGTCTGATGGGGGCGGCTCTGAACACAATTTGGACGGTCCCTAGACAGGAACGCCATGTGCCAGTTGGCTGAGGGCAATGGTCTGGAGTTCGTGGATGTTAATTACAACCATGGTGGAGCCGATTACAGGCATCACAAAGGGAGAGGAGTGGAGGAGAATTGGGTGCCTTAATCCTCATCGAGGACTGGCAGAGATGTAAAAATGAAGACACTTCAGTAAACTTAATCTACTCTGGGATTTGAAAGCATGCAAACCCTCCCAAACCTACTCCTCTTTTCCTTCTTCTGGGCCTATTTTTCTTGTCTCCCCGAGGCTACTCCTTATCGTGGTCACGGTGCACACATGGTGGCTGAAGAGCGAAGGGTAGAGAAGGGTGGGCGAGGCCGTGGTGAAGGGCTGGCTGTGCAAATGGCTCGGGTTCCACGGCAAAGCGGAATAAATACACCCGAGAAACGCCACATCCGCACGCGCTGCTCTGCGTTGAATCTGTTACTTTACGCCCTCGTAGGCCGGCTCATTCCAGCAGACGCTGCTTTTCTGCTTGCTGTGTTCGGTGGCTTGAACAAGAGCACAGCCGGACTTGGTAGATGGAAGGAGGTGGTCCGTGGGTCTCTTCCGGGAGCGCCTGCCTGCGTCGGGGTGGGAAGGAGCCGGATGGTGGAGCTGTGTTGGTCTCCTGTGAGATCCTCGCACTGCGATTCCTGGCCGGGGTGCTGTGTGAATGCCTCCCATTTCTACTCTCTTACACGCACTAACCATTAGTACACACCACGTTCTTTACTACAGATTTCCCCCAAATGCTCTCTGGCTCTTCTTGTATACAATCTAGTATTGCTTTACTGCGTGTGGCCTCTTCCCAGGGTTTTCAGTACCGTCCAGACCACCTGCTTCAGAATCATATGAGAAGCTTGTTTCAAAGCAGATTCCCCTGCCCTTCATCAGAGCTACTGAATCAGGCTTTCTGGGAGTGGGGGCTGGGATCTACATTTCTTTCTTTCTTTCTTTCTTTTTTTTGGTACCAGGGATTGAACACAGGGGCATTCTACCTCCGAGCTACAACCCCAGCCCTATTTTTTATTCTTTATTTTGAAACAGGGTCTCACTAAGTAGCTGAGGCTGGCCCGGAACCCGGATCCTCCGGTCTCAGCCTCCCAAGTACTGGGATTACAAGCGTGCGCCACCACGCCTGGTTTGGGATCTACATTTCTAACGAGCTCTCTGGGTGACTCCCATCCTCACCAAAGACCAAGGACGGCAGAGACTCCTATAGGGGCCGTGGCTGCGGGAAGACGTGTGGGGGCTGCTGCTGTGGGTCCTCTCGAAGACTGAGTCCCGTTTTGGGGGGGAAATAGGCACCTCTCTTTTTGCAAGAAAAGCCACGGTGGTGTCTGGTGGACTGAGGGATGATGGAGGCTCCAGCAGGGAGGCAGAGGAAGTGTGCGCTCTAGGGTGACAGCTGCCCAGGCCAGCCAGGGTGCCGTGCCTCTCTTCAGTGGCTCACGGGCCTCTACAAGGAGGTTACCCTGGAGAATGCACGTGGGTTTGTGTCTAGCAGATGTGGCACTCATTTGGGGATTGCTAGAAGTACCCATGGAGGCCGGGCGTAGTGGTGCACACCTGTAATCTCAGCACTTGGAAGCCTGAGAACGGAGGAACGCAGGTTTGAGGACAGCCTCAGCAACTTAGTGAGACCCTGTTTCCAAATAAAAGAATAAAATAGGGCTGGGAGTGTAGCTCAGAGGTAGAATGCTCCTGGGTTTAATCCCCAGTAACACAAACACAGAAAGAAAGGAAGAAAGAAAGAAAGAAAGAAAGAAGAGAGGGAGGAAGGAAGGAAGGAAGGAAGGAAGGAAGGAAGGAAAAAAAGGAAGAAAGAAAAGACAAAGAAGGAAGGAAGGCCGACCCATGGAGACAGGGTCTGGGCTCTTTCAGTGGGGTAGGTGAAGCTACGGTACTCCTGGGCTCAGGATTAATATTAACCCGCAATGAAGTCACTATCATTACAAAAAACTTTGCAAAACTGTGGGAAAGTGTCACAGAGAATGCTCAGACCTCAGCACTTTTGTGGCTTCCATTTACACATCTGGAGCCACATCTGTCTGGAAGATGTGGCTAAGGACCTTCTTCTGTGTTCTCCTGGCTCTGTCCAGATCTGTGTCTCACTGTAAATTGGGACACGCATCCTGCTCCATTTGGGGAAGGCCAGCGCTCCCTCTGGTTGGCAGGGCAGTCGGAGTTGCCCCAGCTGGGAGTGCCCCGTGTCTGCTGGCGCCCTGGCGCCCAGTGGGCAGAGCTGCGGGTGTGGAGCGGGCGTGGAGCGGGTCTGAGTCAGCTCCCCGGCCCACAGCCAGCAGAGGCACCCACTCTCGACTTCTCTGCCGCTGCGGCCTTCTAGACTGGAAAGTATGGGAGTGTGCGGGTGTTTTTAGAAGGCCCTGGAAAAACTGGGGAGCCATGGGCCACGGGGGAAAAACCTGTACTGTTCCTGAGAGTCCATAATCCAAGTCTCGTTCTTGGAGTGGAAGAGATCAGGCAAACAAATTCCTTTTCCTCCCTCCCTCTTTCTTTTCTTTCTTCTTCCCTCCCCCCTCCCTCCCTCCCTTCCTTCCTTCCTTCCTTCCTTCCTTCCTTCCTTCCTTCCTTCCTTCCTGTATTGGGGATTGAACCTAGGGGCATTCTACCTCCGAGCTACACTCCCACCCCTTTGTATTATCTTATTTTGAAACAGGATCTCGGTAACTTCTGGATGCTGGCCTCAAACCTGCGATCCTCCTGTCTCAGCCTCCCAAGGACTGGGATTACACATGTGCACCACCATGCCTGGCTCAGCTTCCTTTCTATGTAGGGAAAGGGATTTCCACTTCAGCAGGGCCCTGCTTCCCATCTCCAGCTCTTCCCTGAGATCCCTTCCATTACAAAGCCTCTGAAATCAGGTCCAATGGCGTGGAACACACTAGAGCATTAGGGCTTCAGATTTCTAGAAAGTAGAGACTCCTGGAAGACCAACCAATGCCCCAGGTCAGGGTTGTGGGTATGAGTGAAAAGTGGTTGTGGGGCAGAGGGCGCTCTGAGCCCTGGAGCCCTGGATCCCCCAGAACAGGTCTTCCCCCTTGAAGAAGTGTACCTCAAATGTCGACTATCAACTCTCCCTGACACATACATTTACTTTGGCTTTTGAGAACATGAATTATCAGCTATATCCCTGTCTATCCTTTTTGGATCTTACTAGTGAGTAATGCTTACTAGTGAGTAGGTGTTCCCTGGCAATTAAATTACTAGTGAGTAATTACTAGTGAGTAATTTAATTGCCAGGAACACCTTGGTGTAAATGCAGGAATGGCTTCCATAAGGGCATTTAAGGCAGTTTGGGGGTTACTATTTTATGCAGCCTGCGTCCAGCGGGAGATAGGAAATTTATTCTGCCATCGAAATGTCTGGGAGTTATTATTTTTTCCTACAGAGCGTATTTATTTCTTTTTGACAGTATTGTTATTGGACAAGAGAAACACATACATGATAAAATCCATGACACCAGACTGGGTTGACCCAAATGCACTCATTTTCTTTTAGGCTAGGATGCCCATTTCAATAACTGAAGGAATTGCAAATGTTTATTGTTCTGAGAACATGCTAAGCTGAATTTAAGTGAAAGATGATGCCGAACTTTTTCATTCTTGCTTTTAAAATAAACTACATAATTAAATGGCTATAGATACTTCTTTTGTGGGGAGGAAAACAGCAGTCGGAGTCTTCGCAATCATGCCAACAGGGCAGGAGGTTTCTTAACCCTTTGGCAAAATAGAGAATCAATACCAATCAGAAAAAAAAAAATGCTAACAAAAGGGAAAGTCTCATGGGAGCCACAGGCGATGAAAGATTTAAAATGTGAATAAAACATCACAGGTCAGCATTAAAATAGATGATTCATTTCTCTGCCAAGGCAACACGTCGAGCTTCTAACCAGAGGTGCAAACACAGACCTAACTATGCAAAGGGGCTAAGAGAGCCCCCAGACAACCCGTCAGTTCCCCAGGAACCGACTTACCGCAAAAGCAACATTTGGAGTGAGACATTTCTCCTTGCTTGGAAGGAAAAACCTCTGGAAATATCAATCTTGATCATGCGTGCTTTCATAGATTAGTAGACTCTATTTGGAATTTGGGCACAAAGAGACTAGACTTACTTTCAAAAAACGAAAGATGACTTGGTTCACTTCATAAATGAATAAGACCAGCCAGGCGTGGTGGCGCACGCCTCTTATCCTAGTACTTGGGAGGTTGAGACAGGAGGATCATGGGTTCCAGGACAACCTCAGCAACTTAGCAAGGTTCCTCAGGAACTTAGGGAGACCCTATTTCCAAATAAAATAATAAAATAGGGCTGGGGGTGTAGCTTGAAGGTAGAATGCCTCTGGCTTCAATCTCTAGTACCAAAACCAAAATAATAATAATAATAATAATAATAATAATAATAATTAGTAATGAAATAAATGAATAAGACCTTCTAAAATACAACCTGGAGAAATGGAGAGACCAGAAAGGCTCATTGGAAATGGACTGAATTCTGACCAAATGCAGTGGAAGCCATCTCCCAGTGTCAGGGTTTTATGGACATGGTAGATGTCACCTTCCAGGGTGGATAATTACTTAGGACTCAGCTATTGCTGGGAAGCCTGTTGTCATAGGACTCTCCATAGTCTAAATCTAAAGCCTTATTTAAAAGAGAGACTCAGAAAACAATATTTTAGCATGTAGTCATTATCACAGGAGTACATTTGACATATTGCCAAACTGGGGAGAGTGGATCTGTATCCTCACCACCTGAAAGAATGTCATCAACCTCTAATCAGCACATCCCGAGCAGCCCGGGCAACCTGGCCCTTTGTTTCTGAAAGTCCCTGGTGGACCTGCACCATGCCCAGCGGTCTCAGTTTGGCAGTAAGTCTTGTCATGATACATTCCATACATATTTCGTGTGTGTGTGTGTGTGTGTGTGTGTGTGTGAGTGTAGGGGATACTGAGGATTGAACCCAGGGGCTTTCAACCTCTGAGCTACACCCCTAGCCTTTTTATTTTTTTGTTTTTAAATAGGATCTCCTTAAGTTGCTGAGAGTCTCACTAAATTGGTGAAGATGGCCTTGAACTTGGGATCCTCCTGTCTCAGCCTCCCAAATCCTGGGATTACAGATGTGGACCACCACACCTGGCTCATTCAATATCTATTTTGACAACTAGACCTTATACTGAAAACTTGTACACAAATTTCATAATACTTCTAGAATTTAGAATCTACTTATCAGTTTCTTTTTGATCCATACAGTCTGCCTTGATAAATGACAAGTTATATAGTAAAAATAAAAAAAAAATAAGAGAAAACCCATGGTACTATGTAAAGTAAGCATACTTTCTCATTAAGGAAATAGAAATAGATGAGGCATGCCTGGGAGATAGCCCCTTGACATAAACACCAACATAGATAGTACGTAGGTATAGCAATAAAAGTTTACATGACAGGTTAAAAAGGACCAGGAAAGTAACTGAGATCCCTAAACATTTTTACTCTTGACCAGAGAAGTTGACAGCCACTAGTGTTTGCTGCTCCTTGTCTTGAGAGGAGAGACCTCTGCTGTGCCATCTTGTGGAGGTGAGTCCTCAGCTCAGGAACTCAGGATCTGCAGGGTCCTTGGCTAACATGACGAAAAAGAATTTCAACACAAGCCAGTCACAGATACGGACAGAGGCTGATTTGGGGAAAAGGGAAGAAATATACATCCAAGAGAGAATGCGGGCCACCTCAAGGTGAGGAAGGCATATTGGGGAGTTCAGATCTCTTTTTATAGGGGACTTTCATGAGGAGTAGGCTAGAGGAGGTATGTGAGGATGGTCTCAGTCTGCTGGTCCTCAAAGTGGTTTATGGTGGTCTGGTAGTCTAGTCAGCTGTAGGGTGGATGATCTCAGTCCAGTCGTCCCCAGGTACTTCCTGGTGGTCTGGTGGTCTGGTCAACCTTAGGGTCCTCAGGCTGATTGGGGTCCTCATTAGCTGACAGACAGATAAGCTGGAGAGTGTCCTAAATTATAGGTTTCTCAAAATATCGTACCTGTCTTGTTATCAATGTACAGGGCAATTATAGTTTCTTTTAGTTAACTCTAAGATCTACAGACTTCTCAGGAATTTGGGAGAGTCAGGCTTGGGAAAGAGAACTGGTTTGTGAAGTTCTTCACAAACGCACTCCAGCTCCAGGTTCTTATATTAAAGTTATGTTTTACTTTTCCTTCCTATCTGTCTCCTTCCTACCTACTTAATTCTTCTATCCTACATCAATCTGAGCAGCTTTCCGACATCAATCTGAGCAGCTATTTTAAAATCTAAATCATTCTAGATTCCTTAGTGGGGCAACAGGGTTGCAGGCTTGTGTGTTGTGGCCTGGTGAAAGAAGTGAGGCAATTTGAGAGGAAGAGGAAGAACCCAACTGCATTTTCCATGGGATGGTGACTCTTGTTTTCCTTGCTGCTAGATCAGATGACTCAAACCCGTATTCAAACTGTTGTTTATTGCCTTTGAAAATTTGGCCCATTTTATTTCAGGCCTATAAAATACAAATGCAAGTGGTTCTTATGTGTTGGGGAGGCAGGAGTTTAGAGGGGAACATTTCTTTTTCTTTTCTTTTGATTTAAAAAAAAATAATTGTTGATCTTACAAAATGGACTGAGTCTTTTTTAAAAGAATTACAGTGACTATTTCATTCTTTATTAAAACTTTGTGTGTGTGTGTGTGTGTGTGTGTGTGTTTGTGTTTGCATGTGTGGTACTGGGGATTGAACCCAGAGGCATTCTAACTCTGAGCTACACCCCCAGTCATGTTTTATTTTTTTATTTTGAAACCGGGTCTCACTAAGTTGCTAAGGGCCTTGCTAAGTTGCTGAAGCTGGCCTCGAACCTGAGATCTTCCTGTCTCAAGCTCCCAAGTACTGGGATTACAGGCATGTACCACCATGCCTGGCTCTTTATAAAACTTTCTATAATGCCCATTAGAATGTTGAGATTATGTGCTTTCTAAAAATGTTGCAAATTGCTAAATTTATGAATTATCATGAGGTTAACAGGTACATCTTAGTCTTCATTAGAATATAAAGAATTTTCAGAGCCAGGCATGGTGGCACATGCTTGTAATCCCAGTACTTGGGAGGCTGAGACAGGAGGATCTACCTCAGGTTCGTGGCCAGCCTCAGCTACTCAGGGAGGCCCTCTGCAACTTAGTGAGACTCTGTTTCAAAATAAAGAATAAAAAATAGGGTTTGGGGGTATAGCTCGGAGGTAGAATGCCCCTGAGTTCAATCCCCAGTACCGCAAAAAAAAAAAAGAATAAAAATAGGGCTGGGGATGTAGCTGGGAGGTGGAATGCCCCTGGGTTCAATCCGCTGTATTGAAAAAAAAAAAAAAAAAAAAAAGAATATAATGAATTTTCAGCATTGTAGCTATTACTTACTTTGTCTTTGGTCCTTTCTAAGGCCCACTCAACCTCTGTAATACAGATACTACAGCATCAGTCACCACTATTATCACTATAGATCTCACACACCAGTATGTAAATAACATGCCAAGCAAGCCTCCTTTCTGCTACCCTCCCATATCATTGGCTTATTCTAATAATCTATCTTAAAACAGTGAGAGAGAGAGAGAGAGAGAGAGAGAGAGAGAGAGAGAGAGAGAGAGAGAGAGAGAGAATGGTGTAGAACATTTGAAAAATGATCCACAGAATCCAATTTATTGTCTTTGCATTGACATGAGCTACAAAGCCTATCACCAGGTCACCAGGGCTTAGTGACAATATCTAGCTCCTGTTCCTGTTTCTGAGCAGGCCACCTAGCTTTTCTTAATCTTTTGAAATTCATGTAGTAATGGCCAACACTTAATGAACACACACACACAAAGCTGCAAGGCACTGTGTTAAACCCTTTACTTACTTATGTTGATTTTTCCATTTAATTCTCACAACATCCCAATGAGATGGAAGCTGTTACCTCATCATCTTAGAGATAAGAAAGCTGAGGCTTGGAGGACTTGGCCAAGGCCACCAGCTCTCCCAGCAAGATCCGGCAAGGCACTTTGACGCCAGATTTGGCCCTTGGTGGGCATCCCACTGTCTCCCCGAGCCAGTGTTGACAGGTGAATCACCTGGGACTCGGCCTGGGACTGCCGGTGCTTTTAGTCCTGATGAGTTTCATGCACTCTTCTTCCTTTTAGTTTCCCATCGTGTAGGTATCTGGAAACGCTTATTTCCTCCGTGTTCAATGAAGCCCAGATCATTGTTGGATTTATCCCCCTGGCTCTTCACCCATTTATAGGCAACCTGCAGAGGAGATGGTTGGCATGTTATTTACCTACTGGTGTGTGAGATTTGTAGATGATAATAATGGCGAATGATACTGCAGTGTCTGTATTGGAGATACTATGACCCTTTCC
Organism: Graphiurus murinus; assembly: GCA_004027655.1. NCBI lineage: Eukaryota > Metazoa > Chordata > Mammalia > Rodentia > Gliridae > Graphiurus > Graphiurus murinus. The sequence goes on along the minus strand of PVLC010038149.1, from coordinate 2,875 downwards.
ATATTTTTGAAACCGTGACACAAAAAAATCTTTATCACCTGGCTTGCTTTTTTTGTGGAGCAATCTGATATTTGTAGAAAGATCTAAAATACAGGGTTTCTTTTTCTTTTTATGGCTATTCTTCCCCCAGATGAAGTGTATAGCTGGCTTCTGATTGGAGACGTTCTAATTAAGAAACATCAGAAAAACTTAATGTTGCAAAATACATTGAGAGCAATGAAGCAAAAATACTTATGCTTCATGTAGCATTATCATCATAGCAAAAAGAAAATCAAGAGTAATATAAATGTCCAAATAAGGGGCAGATTACATAAATTATATGCCATCTGTATTTTGTAGTATCATGCTACACTCAAAGTCATACATTTTATTTTATTTTATTTCTTATTTTGGTACTGGGAACTGAACTCAGGGATATTATACCACTACACTACACCCCCAGCCCTTTATTATTTAATTTTGAGGCAGGGTCTTACTAAATTGCTGAGGCTGGCCTCAAACTTGGAATCCTCCTGATGCAGTCACTGAGATTCCAAGCCTGCGCCACCGTGGCCAGCTCCCCCACAGTCCTGCTTCAGGACAGTTTTTAAAGGCATGGGAGAAATGATGATAGATTGTTAAGTGACAAAATCAGTTGAATTTATATGACTTGTTCCTTAATTCATGACTTATTTTGATGTTTATTTTTCACTTCCAATTGCTCTCACTTTTATTATTGGATTAAACTTCTTATTTTATTGTGGACAAAGAAGGTGGTCTACATAATATCAGTTCTTTAGAATTGGTCAGAATTTCCTTCTGATTTGGTACAGGTGCAAATTTTCCTCATCAGAGGAATGTGTGTTTTCTATTTCTTTGGTATCTGATTCTATCTATGTAAATACATATATACAGATAATATTATAATATGCATATGTGTATATATGTATAAATATCTACACACCATAATTTCTTTGTGTATCCACACATTAATGTATGTGCATATATATATAGTATATGTATATCTGCAAATATTTATATGCATGTGTGTGTATGTGTGTGTGCCCGAGATGAAGCCTGTCGGTAGTGTTGTTCATATCTTCTCATTATAGTTTCCGCCTGCTGGATCAGTCGCCTTTTAGGGGAAGTGCATTAGATATCCTGGTACTACTAGAAATTTGTCAACTCTCCTGTAACTCTATCCATTTCCATTTTATGTATTTCAGGTACATTTGTGAGGTATTTGAAAGGTAATAGTAATTTTTTTTTGATTGGCTGCTCCTTTGAATATTTTCTCTCTCTGTCTCTCTGATTTTATTTTTACCTTGAATTATATTCTTACTGTATTAACATTGCCACACTAGCTCTCTGTTGGTTATTGTTTGAATCATTTCAGGGGTGTATATTTTATAAATAGCACATGGCTGAATGTTAGTTTTAAACCTAATCTGAGGCTCTTCATGTTTGAATAATGATTAGTTGTTTAATCTGCCCTTTTATTCCTCCTAATTTTTGTTTTGTATGTTCCATCTCTCGTCTGTATTCAGTATAACTTCCTCAGACTTCTCTCCCAAATCACTAAGTTTATCTTCAATCCTTTTTCATTCATCTACTGAGTTTCTTATTTCAATGACTATTTAAAAATGTTAGTGTCTTTATTTTCCAAACTATGCATTCTGATTTTATAATGTGTTATCATTTATAAGACATTTTTTGTGTGTGTGTGGTACTGGGGATTGAACTCAGGGGCATTCTACCTCCGAGCTATACCCCCAGCCCTATTTTTTATTCTTTATTTTGAAACCGAGTCTCACTAAGTTACGGAGTGCCTCACTAGGTAGCTGAGGCTAGCCGAGAACCCAGATCCTCCGGTCTCAGCCTCCCGAATGCTGGGATTACAAACGTGCGCCACCACGCCCGGCTCTATAAGACATTTTTAAAACATTTTAAAAGATTAATTTTTTAAAAGTTGAAAACATTGCTCTTTTAGCTTTAGTTCCTCAGGTTTGAATTTTACAGCTTGTTGAGGCCATAAGTATTTTACTTGGCATGTGGTCTCACCTTGAATAGGCATGAGCTCCTATAGGCCTCCTATAGGCTCCAGAGCATTCCTATAGGCATGCTCTTCTCCTGTGGAGAAGATGCAGAAATGTCTCTATCCTCCCTTAGGAGATGACCAGTTTTTGTACCTGCATATTGGTTGTGTTTTTGTTTCACATCATAGCTCAAAATTAGCTTCCTTACACAAGATCAAGCTCGAATCTCAGTCCTTTTCTGGTATCTCCTGACCCAAGGTGTGTGATTTTAATTTCAGTGCTAGATTCTTGTTTGGACTTTGGCATGTAAATGACATATCTTTGACCAGGTCTAGTATGTAATCTACTATCACATCTTATGGGATTAACTGTTTTGTTTTATGGGTATGATATTGTATAATAAATATTTAGCAAAAAAAAAAAAAAAAGACCATCTATTGGTTGACCTTGCCTATACGTAGATTTCTCAACCTCACTACTATTGCCATTTTCATCTGGACAGTCTGTTGTTGTTGGGGCAGGGTAGGTGCTGACCTGTGCGTAGTGGAATGCTTAGAAGCATTCTTGGCCTCTCCCTATTAGATTCCAGTAACAAATACCTCCTCTCCAAGTTGTGGTCATTAACAGTGTTGCCAGAGATTGCCAAATGTCCACTGGAGGGCCACATCACCTCCAGTTGAGACTCTTAAATTCACGGAGTCAACAAGCACATTTATTCTGTCTTTAATGTATATAAGGCATTGTGCTTTTTTTTTTTTTTTTTTTTTTTTTTTTTTTTTTTTTTTTTTTTTTTTTTTTTTTTTTTTTTTTTTTTTTTTTTTTTTTTTTTTTTTTTTTTTTTTTTTTTTTTTTTTTTTTTT
>PVLC010038148.1:0-14923 GCA_004027655.1 Graphiurus murinus | reverse complement strand
AAGTCTGGAATCTTGTAGCACCAGGAAACTTAAAACCACACCGGGACACAAAACTTTGAGTTCTAAATTCTTTTTTTTTTTTTTTTTGGCGGTACTGGGGATTGAATCCAGGGGCATTCTACCTCCGAGCTACACCCCCAGCCCTCTTTTGCATTCTTTATTTTGAAACAGGGTCTAACTCAGTTGCGAGGGCCTCACTAAGTAGCTGAGGCTGGCCGAAAACCTGCAATCCTTTCCTCCTTTCTCAGCCTCCCAAGTACTGGGATTACAAGCTTGCGCCACCACACCCAGCTCAAGTTCTAAATTCTTTGATGCAGAGGGTCAAGAGTTCTTTCCCCGGACTTGCCCCCCTGCACGGCTGCCAGGGACAGGCCAAGTGGCCTGCTGGGCCTGCCCCCTGGCTCCCTCGCTCTGCCTCCCCCTGGGCCCTGAACGCCCTCACCCAGCTCGCCCTCCCCGCAGGTAGACACAACCCTGTTTGCAGAGTTCCAGGCCTGGAGGGCGTCGCCCACCCTGGACAAAACCTGCCCTTTCTTAGAAAGAGTGTACCGGGAGGACGTGAGCCCTTGCCTGGACTTCACCATGCGGGAGGTGAGGAGGGCGGGGGGCGGCAGGCCGGGGCCCGTTGGCCTGTGACTGCCGCCCCTCACACCTCACCTGCCGCCCCACTTGGCCGCAGCTCTCAGCGCTGGTCCGGGCCGCAGTGGAGGACAACACACTCACCATCGAGCCCGTGGCCTCGCAGACGCAGCCCTCAGGGAAGGTAGCCGAAGTGGAGTGTGGCGGCGCCAAGTAAGTCTGTGCCCTCGGCCCCTTCCTGCCCGTCTCAGAGAGCCGACCTCCAGGCCTGGGACTGCACCAAGCAGGTGATCAGGAGTCCCAGGCCTCCCAGGGCCTGGTTTGGGGGCCCAGGGGTGGGCCGGAGTCCCGGGTACATGACCTAGCCTGGAAACACAAGACCTGATTGGGCAGGGAGAGTTGCTCCCCCGCACACAGGGCAAGGAGGCATCTTTGGCAGGAATTTCGGGGTCTGGTTTTGCACCCCCAGGCTCTCTGGGGAGCCCAGCTGGCCTGCTGCATGCCCCCTCTCCCTGCTCCCCTCTCCTACAGTGGGCTTTGGGCCCTGATGGACACACAAGTGACCATCAGTGGCTGGGTCTGCCTCCTGCCAATAAACAGCCCAGTGCATCTGGCCCTCCCCGCTCGCCAGCCAGTATTGAGCAGGAGTAGCAGCAGAACAAAATAGGTGGGGCAGAGCAAGGCATAGAGACCCGGGAGGATTTCCCCTTTGCAGCCCGGGTTTTGAAGGGTGGATAGGAGTTTGCCAAGTAGAGAAGGGCCTTTCAGGCAGAGGGAACAGAGAGGGTGGGGGCAGGAGGAGCTGGGGTATTATGGAAACACCTCTGGGTCCGGGGCAGAGCAGTGTGGTGGTGGGAGTCAGGGCTGAGGGGTTTAAAGAGCCTCTGCAGGTTTGGGCGTCATCCCTCTAGGCTGGTGTTCCCTAAGTCATCACCAGATGCTCCCTAGAGAGAGGGCTCTGGTCTATTTAGCATCACAGTGAATCCAGAGGCAACAAACACCCTGATAAGTCCTGCAGTGGAGGAGCTAGTTCAGCCTCCTTTTGCTTGGGATTTCCCATTACGATGTCCTGGGCAGTAGGGATACTACAGGGAAAGGAGGTAGGTTAGGTGGGGTAGCCCGGTTAGATGACAAGCCAGCTGAGCATGCTGGTGTTGGGAAGGGGAGGCAGCAGACCCCCTCCTGCTCAGTTGGGGGAAGGGCTGAGAGCTTGCAGAGGCTGAGGCTTTGGTACAACCTGGTAAGCCAGGTAGCCCGAGTAGGCCAAAGCCAGGGTCTCAGGGCAGGATCCAGCTTGGTTTAAAGGCTATCCCCTAGCTGGGCATGGGGCACATGCCTATAATCCTAGCCCTTGGGAGGCTGAGACAGGAGGATCACAGAGTTAAGGCCAGTCTGGGCAACTTAGCAAGAACTTACCACAAAATAAAAAACAAAAGGGGCTCAGTGCTAGAGCATCCCTCTACTGAGTTCAATTTCCAGGATCCATAAAATAAAATAAAGGCTTTCCCAGGGACTGCTGGTACCACCCCCCTCTTCAGCCTGGCCCTGGGCTCTTCTGGAAGCTGGGCAGGAAGGGGAGGCCAGGCCCCCCCTTGGTGCATCCTGAACTGAGTGGGTAAGTCCCATTCAGCCCCTATGGCCTCCTCCTCTCCCCCCAGCACCTGCGCCCTGAGTGGTCTGTCCCGCACCTGCCGCCACCGCATCCGGCTCGGGGACTCGGAAAGCCATTACTACATCTCGCCATCCTCCCGGGCCAGGGTGAGTCATCACAAGTGTCACTTGGTTCCTTAGGGGCCATCTGGACTGAGACTCTGGGCCCCAGGCCTGGGAGCATACTCTGGACTATACCTCAGTCTATAGCGCAGGGTACAGGCTCAGAGAGGTGCGGAAAGTGACCCGGGCCACAGCCGAGCCAGGTGTATTTGTTTGCTATTGCTGTGTAACAAATTATCATAAACATCGTGGGGTGGGGGTGGGGATTGAACCCAGGGGCATTCTACCTCTGATCTACATCCCCAGTTCTATTTTATTTTTATTTTGAATAAATAAAAGGGTCTTGCTAGGTGGATGAAAGTCTTATTTGCTGAGGCTGTCCTTGAACCTGCAATCCTCCTGTCTCAACCTCCCAAGTACTGGGATTACAAGCATGCACTGCCACGCCCAGCAAACATTGTGGTTTAAAGCAATGCACACTTCCTCCCTCACCATTCTCCTGGGCCAGGAATCCAAGTGCTTAGCAGGAACCTGCTGGGATGCATTCCTTTCTGAGTTCATGTAGCTGTTGGTGGAATTCAGTTCTGTATGGTTGCAGGACTGAGGTGCTATTGGCTGGGGACATTCTCAGCTTCTAGAAGCTGCCCACAGTCCTGGCCACGGGGCTTCTCACAACTGGGCAGCCTGCTTCTTCAAATCTTATCAGGAGGCAGGGTGTAGTGGTGCATACTTGTAATTCCAGTCCTTGGGAGGCTGAGACAGGACAATCGCAGATTCTCGGCCAGCCTCAGCTACTTAGTGAGGCTCTCTGCAACTTAGTGAGACCCTGTTTCAAAATAAAGAATAAAAAATAGGTCTGGGGTGGAGCTCGGGGGTAGAATGCCTCTGGGTTCCGTCCGCAGTACTGCAAAAAGAAAAGAAAGCCATCAGGAAGCGCGTGTGTGCTGTCTGTCTGTCCTCCCCCCCAGCTAAGGCATGGCCTTATGTGAAGAGTGTAACCATGTGAGTGACATCCACACTTCTCCTTTGATTAGTAACCCAGTCAAGAGAGTGACACTAGATTTCAAATTAAAGCTCGGTGCTCCGGCTCCCAGGCTCAGGCTCTGGCCCGCAGCATTTGGGAAGGTTCACAGGTGTATCATCAGCCAGGCTGTGGTCAGCCGTGGTGGACACTGCAAAATCCCAACTTCCACCATGCTGCCAAGTGACCCGGGCCGGGACAGGGCACCTCGCTGACCTAGGAGTTGAGAACAGGGATTCCCATTCATCTGCCCCATTCTTACCATGAAGAGGATCTCGAGGAACAGAGCGGACGTGGTCGGAATCGTGCAGACATGATGGGGTCTGAGGCGCTGTCTCCCCCTCAGGCCTGCCGCAGGCTCCTCTTGGGAGGGCAGGACCAAAGCAGACTGAACAGTGGGCTGCTGGGGAGGCCCGCGTGTCTGCGGGGCACTCGGCCCCACACTGAGTTCTTCCTGTGGTTCGCTGAGGGCCAGTTTACCAGAGGGGAGTCGGAGCCTTTGCAGGGGGCTCAGGGCCATGTAGCCTCCACCTGGTGAGCTGGTCTGCAGCTCCTACCAGTGGATCGGTGCCCAGAATCTTGTCCCGTGGCCACAAATCCCCTCTGCTCCTTTCTGACCCCAACTAGGGCTCAGCAGAAGGGCCACCCTAGCCATTCCTGTGCCTAGCAAAATTACACCTAGCACTTGGGTTTTTCCTGGCCTGGGCGTCCAGCTGAGCTGGGCAGAGCTGGTGGTCAGAGGGGCGCTGAGGAGGGGCTGATAGTTTAGGATGTGGTTCCCATCCTGAGAGACCACAGCACATGGTACTGACCAGGAGGACTAAAGTCCTGGGGAGACATTCCCCCCCTCCACCCCCACTCCTGCTCAGGTGCCTCTGGCAGTGCCCTCTGCCCCCTGCACACCCACCACAGCCACCTACCTCCTGTTGGCATCACATGTGCCACATAGTTCAGGTACTGTCTTGCATCTCCCTGCCTTTGCCAGGTGTATCAGCTTGCTATTGCTGCATAACAAATTACAAAGAACATTATGGCTTAAAGTGAAACAGCCTTCCTGGCTCCTGCACCCCCCATTTCTGCACCCCCTTTTGATATCCTAGCAAGTCCTGCCTCTCAGAAGCACTGCGCTCCCCAGCCCCTGGGCCCCCACACATGGCACATCCCTTCCCCAGAGCCCTGCCTGTGCGGTCAGGCTGTTGTGAGCCCAGCTGCCAGCCACTCCCAGCCTGTCTCTGCTGGGTTTCCTGGAGGCAAACCCTGAGATGGGGATTTCGTGTGAAGAGCGAAGGAAGCAGAATGGGGACAAGGGAAAGAGCCAAGCCAGATCCGCAGGGACTTAGGAGCACAGAGCGGCTTCCGCCCTAGACCAGGGGGCTGGCCTCTCGTACCCTCCGTGTCAGTCAGTCAGTAGGTCTACAAGGAGGGAACCAATGCTTAGCAGCTGGGAGGGGAACCAGCCTGGGGATGGCCCCTGGACAGGGCACCAACAGCGCCCTCTTCAGGATAAGGGAGTTCCCACAACAGTGGACCCGGGGAAGCCCAGGTGAGCCCAGGTGACCCCTTCCTTGCCTTTCCTAGTGTAACAGTGGCTCCTGGCTCAAGCCCAGCTGACCCAGACCTCCAGCACCCAGAGGGAGCAGCCCACCAGGGGCGAGCATAGAATCAGGGCAGATTGTCTGGTTTTGTGGCTTTGTTCTTGGGGCCTCCAGTTTCCCACCATGTCAAGGGGGAATGATAAGTATGTTCGCCTCATCTGCTACACGGGCTCGATTGACAGGTAGTTACAGCTGTTATTATCAGGAGGCTTACTGTGCTGGTGGTCCTGCTGCCGTGAATTAAAACTTTTAATGCCCACTGCCAGCCTGGGAGCACTCCCCGGCTCTGCTAGGGACCTGGGGCCTCCTGCTGTGGTCTCAGGTCCACATTGGGTTTTGGGGGATCCCTGAGCATGGGGGCTGGCGGGTCACACCCTCCCCTCTTCTGTCCACAGATAACTGCAGTATGCAACTTCTTTACCTACATACGATACATCCAGCAAGGCCTGGTGCGGCAGGATGGTGAGCGTCCCCTGGTGGCCAGTGCAGGGATAGCGCCCATAGGAGGGGTGGGGTGTGGCCAGGAAGGGCAGGGCAGAGTAGGGCAGGCGGCTACCTTCTGGGTCTACCTGCCCGGGGGCAGAGATAGGAGTCTGGGGCTCCTCCTGCAGGAGGCCACAGGGGGGGGGGCAGTTGTGGGTTAGTAAAGGGCTTAAGATCCTCTTCAGTGTTGAGTTCTGCAAAGATATGAGTGCAGGAGTCTGCTAGGCCCTGCCTCACCAGGACAGCAAGCCGGAGACCTCCCACGTACCTGAGTCCTGCTGCCTTTTCTCCTGCCCAGAAACCTCTCTTATTTTTATTTTTATTTTTTGTGGTACTAGGGATTGAACCCAGAGGCATTTTACCTTCAAGCTATACCCCACCCCAATTTTTTTATTTATTTGGAAACAGGGTCTTGCTAGGTTGATGAGAATCTCACTATTTGCTGAGGTGGTCCTCAAACCTGAGATCCTCCTGTCTCAGCCTCCCAAGTACCGGGATACAAGTGTGCGCCACCACACCCAGCTCAGAAACCTCTCTCAGCCCCCAGGGCCTGCAGGCACAGCCTTCTTGTTACTGGCCAGGCACTCAAAGCCATGTACTATGGGTTCTCCCTGGGAATCTCTCCCCGAACCCTATGTGGCTACCTTGTAGCTGTCAGAATTGGGGCTCCCCGGCCTCCAGTCCTCCACCTGTCCTGCAGGGCACAGACCTCTGGTCCTGCTCACTGTTCCTGGTTGAGGGGAAAGCACCAGTAGCCAGCCAAGTACAGCTCCCGGGGCCCACAGTCATCTCTGTTGGGGGGCGGGGGGGGCAGACTGGCTGCCTGGGCGTGACCCTGAGCTGGCGCTCTCTCTGCCTGCAGCGGAGCCGATGTTCTGGGAGATCATGAGGCTGCGGAAGGAGATGTCGCTGGCCAAGCTTGGCTTCTTCCCTCAGGAAGCCTAGGGCATGGCCCAGACCTGGAAGGGGCTCTGAGCTGGAGCAAACACCCGCCCCAGGACAGACAGGAAGGCAGGGTCCTGGAGCCAGCCCTGAGCCAGAAGCTGAAAGGACGGACAAACAGCCAGGCCACGGAGGCAGCACTGAGCCAGCACCAAAAATCCATCCTGGGACAGACAGAGGGACAGACAGGCCTGGACTGCATGAGACGACCCTTCTATTCTCCGCTCCGGGTTCTGCAACCACCAGGAGAATTTCAAGAAAGCACCAAAGATCAAGGAGCGTGGAGCCATATTCAGGGGGCTTAGCCCTTGGAAGGGGACCCCTGGGCAGCTGGCACCCCTTCCGTGGTCCCGGGAGCTGCTGCCTGCAGGTGTCTTGTTGCTGCCACATCTTCAGAAAGGGACCTTCCTAGGGTGGCCAGGTCCCCAGGATAGCCTCCACCCCAGTCCTAGAGCCCTGGACCAGCAGCACCCCCTTGTGGCCGTCCCTCCCTCTTGTGCCCAGGTGGCCTCTGCATCAGCTGGGAGCACCCACCCCACCCCGTGGCCCTTGGAATAGCAAGCAGCAGGGCAAGGAGGGGCTGCCAGACCCCCCCCAACCAGCTCTCCCCCCCCACCGGCCTGTATATGGTGGAGAGCTGCCCCCAAAGCATTTTTAAGATAATGAGGCCCTCCTCCCTTTCTCTTCATTAAGGCCTCCTTGTAACCTAGTGTCCCATCTTAGCCCCGGCTCCAGGAGGCCCTGCTCCCCAAACTGCTGGAGACCAGGGACATTTTTCTCCAAAGTCAGACCTGGAAAGACTGTTTAGAGCTGTGGGGTGGGCAGCCACTCAGACAACAGGAGTCCCCTGCACATGGGACCTGGACTCTCCCTGACGCCGTCACAGCCCACTCAGACCGGGGCCAGGGGAGCCGACCTGGACAGTCCCTCACCATGCCCCACGTTCCTTCTTTGAGCGGAATGTAACACGATCTCTATTTAATAAAGGAAGGCTTTGTTGGTAGGGGCTGGGCAGTCGCTGGCCTTCACTCCTGCGCCCTGGGGCTTTGGCCAGGGCTTGGGCATCTGAAAGAATGAAACCAAATCCTCTCCTTGCTCACCCTCGTGCTTGGGATTAAACCCAAATCCTGAAGCCACCCTCCACCCCCGCTTACTTGCTGGAGGGAAGACCATTGGAGTTCTCCATTAGCCCTCTATGGGTTCCGGGGTCCTGGGGAAGCCCACCTCCCTCTGTGCAGGAGGAGCAGGCCGCCATCGGGGTGGGGGGGAACCCCGGAGGCACAGGCTATCTCACTGCTACACTTTGGGGCATTCCTTCCTCTGGCCCTCAGAGATGGCCTGCTCCTATCTCCTGGAAGCCTGGAGTGCAGAGTTAAAGTGTGGAGGCTGCCTGGGGCCTGGCAGGAAAGTGGCAGGATTGATTGGTGATGTCTGCCCCTGGCATGGCTGGGAACCATGGAAGCATCAGACCTTCCCAGCCCAGGACTTAGATGGGCTCGAGCCGGAGGCAGCTGTCACAGACGGAGGAAGGTGCAGGTGGCCAGGGGCTCTGAGGCCTGAGAGCATCCCTCAGCCCCTCCCCACCTTCTTGGCAGTCGGGCCAGCATCTGCTGGAGCTGGGGGCACTTCACGGGGACTGCCCTATGGGTCTGAGGCCCAGGGGCAACTCAGCTGGCAGGTCAGGACCGCCATGGGCAGGTCCTCCGCCCTCCCCCCGACCAGTTGGCATTTCCAGGGCTGTCCTGCCACCCTCCCCCATCCCCGGTGCCCCCATCCCCGATCCATTCCATCCTGACAGGATCCCTCAGAGTCTCCCCACAGGGTCACTGGCCAGGCCTCTTGTCACAGGCATTGGCTCCTTGACTCAACCCATCCCAGAGACTGCTCTGTGCTGGACCCTGCCCCCTCCCCAATTTTTTTTTTTTTTTTAATGCACCAGTTACACATCCAGAGGATCGGATGGAGGGAAAGGAAGGTGAAGGAGGGTGTTGGGAAGGGTGTGGGCAGCCACGTTACAGGGGCTGACCTCGTTATCCTCCCCGGCATAGCAGCCTCCTTCAGTCCTGTTCTGCATCAATCTGGGATGATCTGGGGGGAGGGAAGGAGGAAAGTCAGAGAGCTGTGTATTCCCGGCCTCCCCCCCCCCCCCCCCCCCCCCCCCGGGACCAAGGAGACCAGAAGCCCAGCAGAGGATCCGACACCCAGTCTAGCTCTGCCTGCCTCGGCAGTACCACTGTCTGTTGCCAGGCTGCGGGTGGGGACATTGCAGACAGACACCAGGACACCCAGGGCCAAACATGCTGGCCTTAGTACCTGGCAACAGCAGCTATGAGGGCATGGTTTAGGCCCTTTCAATTAATGAATTCATTTCAATCTCACAGCAATCTAGGAAGCACTAGTTTCCTCACCTTGCAGATAAATAGGCTGAAGCACCAACAGCCCGTGTGGAAGTCACGGTGGCCCCAGGATAGGAAGAGTGAGCGAGACTCTAGCGCCCAGGGTGTTAAGCCGCCTCCTGGATGCCTGCAGAGACCCCCCGCAGTGTGCCTGAGGTCCCTGCCTATTCCAAGAGCTGCAGGAGGCCGAGGGAGTAGCTCAGTGGTAGAGCGCTTGCCCCGCATGCTCTAGTCTCTGGCTTCCATCTCCAGCGCCATGAACAAGAGAGATGCAAAAACCGAGGCTCAGGCGGTGGCAGAGCTGGAACTGGATCTAGGTTTTATCCCATTGCAGCTGCCCTGGCCCCTGCTCTGGAGGAGATCAAGGTCAGAGGTCTCGGAGTTGGCTGGGGAGGGTCCGCCGACATCAGCCACACAGGTGGCTTGTTTGGGGTTGGGTTTTTTGTGTGTGTGTTTTGTATTTTTATCTATCTATCTATCTATCTATCTATCTATCTATCTATCTATCTATCATCCATCTATCTATCTATCTATCTATCTATCTATCTAATGATGCTGGGGACTAAACCTAGGGGCATTCTACCTCTGGGCTACACTTCCAGCCTTTTTTATTTTTCATTTGGAAACAGAGTTTCACTAAGCTGCTGAGAGCCTTGCTAAGTTGCTGAGGCTGGCTTCAAACCTGTGATCCTCCTGTCCCAGCTTCCCTAGTACTGGGATGACAGGTATGTGCCACCATGCTCAACTTTTTGCTGTTGTTCCTGGAGATCAAACTCAGAGCCTTGAGCATGCCAGGCGAGCACTCTATGCTGAGCCCTTCTTAGTTTTATTTTAAGACCCACCTACCTCAACTCACTCATGAGTTGACTACTCCTGGCAAACAGTTGTTCTTCTGAAGTGAATTTTCTAGATAATTCACTTGGGCCTTTGACATATGAGTCATTTAAGCCCTCCTTGACCACCTCTTAAAAGCTCACCCTGCTGGATGTGGTTGTGCATGCCTGTAATTCCAGCTATTTAGGAGGCTGAGGCAGGAGGATCATAAATTCAAAGCCAACTTTGGTAACTTGGACCCTATCTTAAAATAAAATTTTAAAAGGGCTGGGTCATACCCCAGAGGTAGAACACTCCTGGGTTTACTCCCTAATACCACAAATAAATAAAAGCTAAGCTGAGCGTGGTGGCACAAACCTATAATCCCAGTACTTGGGAGGCTGAGACAGGAGGATCGCAGGTTTGAGGCCAGCTTCAGCAACTTGACAAGACCCTGTTTCAAGATAAAAAATAAATAGGGCTGGGGGTGTAGCTCAGAAGTAGAACAGCCCTGGGTTTAATCCTCATACAGCAAGAACAACAAAAAGCTAGCCTGCCTCTGGCCTCCGGGGCAGGGACACTGAGCGGGAGCCCCAGCCTCGTGTGTGCAGTGCTCCTGAGGCATACAGCACACTTTACAATCTACCATGCCTGCCCCATTTGAATCCTGCAGGGGCGGTGCACCTGGGGCAAGCTCACCCACGAGTTGGGGAGTTGGGAAGATTGGATGAAACAGCCTTTGCAAGCCCCTACTGTGTCTTTATTATTATCGTGTAAAAAAACAACACGATTTACCATCTTAACCACTTGTAAGTGCACAGTTCAGTACTGCTGGCACATCACATTGTTGTGAAAGAGATCTGCAGAACTTCATCTTGTCCAATGGAAATGCCGTAGCCATCAAACGAGTCCCCCTATTTCCCTCCTTCCCAACCCTGGCAACCACCATTCTACTTTCTACTTCTTAGAAATGTGACCACTGAGCAGGGCGTGGTGGTGCATGCTTGTAATCCAGTACTTGGGAGGCTGAGACAGGAGGATCGCAGGTTCATGGCCAGCCTCAGCTACTTAGTGAGGCTCTCTGCAACTTAGTGAGACCCTGTTTCAAAATAAAGAATAAAAAATAGGGCTGGGGGTGTAGCTCAGAGGTAGAATGCCCCTCAGTTCAATCCTCAGTACTGCAAAAAAAAAGAAAGAAAGAAAGAAAGAAATGTGACCACTGTAGGAACCTCGTCTAAGTGTAATCTTACAGTATTTGTCTTTTTGTCCCGGGCTTTCTTTACTTCACACAATGTCTTCAATGTTCATGGTGTAACATGAGGCAGGATTTCCTTCCTTTTTAAGGCTGCATAGTGTTCCATTGTGAAATACATTGTGCTTATCCATTCATCTGCGGATGGGCAGTTAGGCTGCTTTCACTCCTTGGCCATTGTGACTAATGCTTCCGTCAGTGTGAGTGGACTGACACCTCTTCAGGACCTGACTCTAGAAGTGGGATTACTGGATCATACGGTAGTTAATTTTTATTTTTTTATTTTTTTTATTTAGGAAACTCTATACTGTTCTCCGGAGTGGCTGCACCATTTTACTTTACCACTGACAGAGCACATGGCTTCTAGCTTCTCCATATCCCAGCCAGCACTTGTTGTTTTATTGGTTCTTTCTTCCTTTTTTTTTTTTTTTTTGTTTTTAATTTTGTACTGGAGTTTGAACCTAGGGACATTCTACCTCTGGGATACACCCCCAGCCACCCTTTTTTGATTTTTAATTTTGAAACACAGTCTAAGTTGCTGAAGCTGGCTCTGAATCTGCAATCCTCCTATCTCAGCTTCCCAAGGTTACAGGCATGTGCCACCACACCCAACTATTTTATGGTGCGTGTGTGTGTGTGTGTGTGTGTGTGTGTGTGTGTGTGTGTTAGTTATTGGGGATTGAACCTAGGGACATTCTATCTCCAAGCTACATCCCTCCTAACCCCTTTAGTTTTTGTTTTTTTGAAACAGGGTCTCACTAGATTGCTGAGAGTCTCGCTAAGTTGCTGAGGCTGATCTCAAAACTCCAATTCTCCTGTCTCAGCCTCCCAAGTGCTGGAATTACAGACTTGTGCCACTGCACACGGCTCATTTTATGGCTTCTTGATAGCCCTTTTAACCAGTGTGCAGTGACATCTCTTTGTGGTTTTGATTTGCATCTCTCTGATGAGAAGTAATGTTGAGCATCATTTCACCTTTGTTGGCCATTTGTACACCATCTTTTTTTTTTTTTTTTTTTTTTTGCGGTACTGGGGGTTGAACTCAGGGGCATTATACCTCCGAGCTATACCCCCAGCCCTATTTTTTATTCTTTATTTTGAAACCGGGTCTCACTAAGTTGCAGAGTGCCTCACTAGGTAGCTGAGGCTGGCCGCGAACCCGGATGCTTCGGTCTCAGCCTCCCAAATGCTGGGATTACAAGCGTGAGCCACCACGCCCGGCTTTTTTTTTTTTTTTTTTTTTTTTTAACTAAGGGACATTCTAAGGAGCTCTGTCCCACCAAGGACCACCTTTGGTGGCCAGTAGACCTGTGGTCCCTGCCCTAACTGGCTCCAAATAGCCCGTGCATAATTCTGTGGTTCCCCCTCCCGAGACCCTTCCTTTCTCAGAGGGTTGTGTTCAGGACTAATAACAGAGCTCGTGGCGTGATGAGCTTTAACTCAAAGCCAAGCCGTACAGCCCTGACTTGGGTCCAGTTTCCATGTCTGCTGTAGAGTAAATGCCTGAGCTGGAGCTTGCCATTGAACTTGCCCTGCCCGGCCAGCGCTGCTGGCCCAGCTCTCCCGAGCCCCGCTGGAGCTGTGCGAACATCCCTTGGTTTGCTTTGTAGGGGTGGCAATGCTGTCATCAAATGTGTCCAACAAGAGGGCCAACTCCCAGCAGGAAAAGACCAGCAGGGTCTGGGGTGGGGGCTACATTTCAGGGTTTCGAGGGATCCCCTGAAACCTCAAGCTCTTCCCCGCTCCCAAAAACACTTCCAGCTGGCCAGTTGCCACCACACGCCCCACACACCCTGGCAGAGGCCCGATGGCAGCTCAGGAATGTCAAGTGATGCCTCTCCCTTTCCAAGTAGTCCGAGAGGCCTTGGCTGCCCTGACTCTGGGATTTGGGGACAATGGTGTCCCAAGCCCCCCCAACCCCCCACCCTTGGGTGTCTGAAAGTCCAACCCCATGGGGTTAAAGGCCAGAGAGGTAAAGCAAATTATGGGGGACCCTGTGACCTGCAGGGGAGTAATGTTCACCTAGCTATGGGGAGAGGACATTCACAGTCAGGCGGCAGGAGGGCCCAGCTATCAGCTGCCCCACGCTGGACAGAGGTGTCCAGAAAGGGTGGCGTGGCCCGAGCCCTGTCCTTGGTTTATCTCCCTGGGGAGAATCTGTCCAGGATTTCATCTTTCCCAACTATTTATTTATTTATTTACCTATTTATTTATTTTGTAGGAGGGGAATTCTACCTCCAAGCCACACCCCACTCCCAGCCCTTTTTTATTTTATTTTTATTTTGAAACAGGGTCTCCCTAAGTTGCTAAGGGGTTTCACTAAGTTGCTGAGGCTGGCCTTGAACCTGTGATCTTCCCGTCTCAGCCTCCCATGTCCTGGGATTATGAGTGTGTGCCACCACATCCGGCTCCCTATCCCTCTTGAGGTGGCTGGGGGAGGCCAGGCCAGGGCCCTGGGGAAGGAGCTCCCGGATGGCCCCTGGGCTGACTACATCCAACCTCAGAGGGTGGCTGAAGATGGGGAAAGGTTGGTGCCCTGGTGAACAGCCAGATCTGGGTGCAAGGGGTGCATTTCCTCCAAGAGGCTGCCTTCTTCGTCCCCAGCTCAGTGTGTTGATGCAGAGGGCAGCAGTCCCCACAGTCCCCTCTGGCCAGGCCTGCCCCCTCCTCGAGCCCCATGCACCTGTGTTCCAGGATTCGGTGGGAGCCTCAGTTGTAGAGGGATCAGGCAGCCCTGGTCTGCTGAGAGCGCAAATACAACCAGCCTTACACATCTGGAGGTTCTGCATCCACAGAGTCTACCAGCTGCAGATCGGAAATAATTCAGAAAAAAAAAAAAAAAAAAGGTTCCAGAAAATTGCAAAAGGCAAAACTTGAATTTGCCCCCACACCATGTACCATGTGAATGAAGTGATGGGTTGGCAGACCCTGCGGGAGCCTCCTGCCTTTCCCCAGCACTCGATGGGCACCGGTGACCTCCTGTTCCCTTCATATCGTGGTTAGCATTCTGATGGTTGTGTCCGTACTGAACATGTACAGACTTTTATTCTTGTCATTTCCCTAAAAGACACAGTATAACAACTATTTACAAGACATTTGCATTGCATTACGTTCTCCTTCCTTCCTTCCTTCCTTCCTTCCTTCCTTCCTTCCTTTCTTCTATTTTGTGGCACTGAGGATTGAACCCAGAGGCATTCCACCTCTGAACTACACCCTGTGTCCTATTTTATTTTGAAACAGGGTTTCACTAAGTTGCAGAGGGCCTAAGTTGTTGAGGTTAGCAGTGAACCTGCGATCCTCTTGGCTCAGCCTTCCAAGTACTGGGATTACAAGTGTGCACCACCCACACCTGGCTTGTATTAAGCTTTATAAATCACCTAGATATGATTTAACGTATATGGGACAATTTGTGATGGTTCTATTGCAAACACTGTACCTTTTTTGTATGAGGGGTTTTAGCACCCGTGGATTTGGGTATCCAGAGACCATCCTGGAGCCAATCCCTCACAGAAACTAGGAACTACTGAATTAGCTACTATGATTTCCTACAAATTGTTAGCCCAAGACAAAATGTTAGCATACTAGAGAAATATGCTTAGGATTTTCAAAATGTATTCCCCCTATTAACACAGCCTGGGAACTTGTTAGAAATGTACTTCTCTGCCCCCAACCGGCCCCCCTGAATCACACTCCTACCACAGGATGAAGGATCTACCTCAAAGAAACCCCGTGATCTACCTATGACGTTATTGACATATATGAAATTATCAATGCCGGTTACAGTATCATTTATGGGGAAGGAGAGGGAGTGGGGAAGGAACCAGGCAGAGCTCACAAAGTGCTATGTGCACGTGTGCCCCTATGACTCTGAACTTCATTATGATATGAGACTACAACGCACCAATAAAAGTACATTTTAAAAAAATGAGTGGTGCCGGGCGTGGTGGCGCACGCTTGTAATCCCAGCATTCGGGAGGCTGAGACCAGAGGATCCGGGTTCGCGGCCAGCCTCAGCTACCTAGTGAGGCACTCCGCAACTTAGTGAGACTCGGTTTCAAAATAAAGAATAAAAAATAGGGCTGGGGGTGTAGCTCGGAGGTAGAATGCCCCTGAGTTCAATCCCCAGTAC
>PVLC010038147.1:0-14927 GCA_004027655.1 Graphiurus murinus | reverse complement strand
GAGTGCCTCACTAGGTAGCTGAGGTTGGCCGCGAACCCGGATCCTCCGGTCTCAACCTCCCAAATGCTGGGATTACAAGCGTGCGCCACCACGCCCGGCTCTGAAAAAATATTTTAATTTTTTATTTTTGGCCGGGCGTGGTGGCGCACGCTTGTAATCCCAGCATTCGGGAGGCTAAGACCAGAGGATCCGGGTTCGCGGCCAGCCTCAGCTATAGTGAGGCACTCTGCAACTTAGTGAGACCCGGTTTCAAAATAAAGAATAAAAAATAGGGCTGGGGGTATAGCTCGGAGGTAGAATGCCCCTGAGTTTAATCCCCAGTACCGCAAAAAAAAAAAAAAAAATTACTTTTGGTATTGTTGATTGAACTCAGAGGCATTCTGCCTTTGAGCTATACCAGCCATTTATTTTTTATTTTTATTTTGAAACAAGGTCTTGCTGAGTTGCGGAGGCTGGTCTGGAACCTGCAATTCTAACTCAGCCTCCCAAGTACTGGGGTAACAGGTGCATGCCACTGTGCCTGGCTTTTATTATACTTTTATATTAAATATTCTTCCCTTTTTTTGTGGTACTAGGGATTGAGCCCAAGGTTATTCTACCTCTGAGCTACACTCCCAGTCCTTTCTATTTTTAAAATTTTTTTTGAAACAGGATCTTGCTAGGTTGCTGAGAATCTCTCTGTGTTGCTGAGACTGCCCTTGAACCTGCAATCCTCTTGTCTCACCCTCCCAAGTACTGGGATTACAGGCCTGCACCACCATGCCCAGCTTGCCCTTCTGCTTTCTTTAGACTTTTTAATTTCTTTAACTGAATATTTATTTCTGTATTTATTTGTTTCCTGTTTGGTAATAAAAGTGCTTAGTCAACGACTTTTCCTCAGAGTACATGTTTGGTCACATCCTTAAGTCTTTATGTGAATTATTATAACTATTTTCCCCTAAATATTCTATAGTTTTTAGTTTTGATGTCCTCTTTAGCTTAAAAATTATTTAAGCATGATTTAAGTTTATGATGATTTTTATATGCATTTATTTTAATTTATTCTGTTGTGACATTTTGCTAGAGAGATAGCTTTGCTTTTTGTAACTGATTGAGATTTTTTGATTCCTCTTAAAATAGTATCTTCTGCAAATATTTTATTTGCTTGGGAAAAAACAATTTCTATTTTAAGGGCTATTGTTTGCTATATACCCATATACCTCATATCATTGGCTTTATTAATTATATTTTTTAGATTTTTCAAGGGCTGTAATCATACTATTAAGTTTTCCATTTATAATTTCAAGAATTGAGAGTCTGTTAACATCTTACAATATTAATTATTTTGACTTTTACCTTTTATATTTTACTTTATATATTCTATTATTAACAGAAATATCTTCCTGCTATACTTACTGTATTGTAGATTGTGCCTTTAATCTGTTAAAATAGGCCTTCCTTGACCTGTTTTCTGCTTTCTATTTTCAGTTCTAGGTTTTCTAACTTTTATAATTCATTTCCTGTTTTACCTTTAGTTTTTTTTTTTTTTTGAGTAGTTTTATTTTGTTTTATGTAATTGACACTTATTAATTGTACATGTCTGTGGGTTAACTTTTGCCTTTAATTCTAATGGTTTTTATAAAGCATTTCCTGTTTCTCCTGTTGAAATGTATCTGGTATAGTTTTACATACTTATTTTACTTTCGATCTTCCTGTGTGCTTTAAAAAAATAGCCGTATTTCTTTTAGATAACATAGTTTTTCATATTAAAAAACCTAATATGAGAATCTGTGTTTTAATATAGAAGTTACTGCCGTTCTATTTATTATGATAACTAACGTGTTTGGTTTTTTCTTTTATCTAATGACATTTCCCCCCTAAATTCTTACATAACTAAAAAGATATTTTAGATTCTTTTTCATGTGAATAGAACTTCAATGACCGCAGCCTTTTTGGATTATATAGTCTATCCCTGAATATTCTAAGGACATTCTGTAGTTCTTTGTTGCTGATATTGTAGAAGGTAATTGAGAGGCCATGTGATAATTTTTTGTAGACCTCACCCCTGCCCCTTCCTGAATCATCATTCTTCTTCACCCTTATGCCAGGATCATTCCAAGCTTTCTCTGTGCATTGGTGTGCATTGGTGTGCTTTAATTAGTCTTGTTAGGTGGATGGTGTACAGATGTAGCCCCCCCCCCCTTTTTTTTTTGTGGTACTGAGGATGGAACCCAGGGGCCTTCTACCTCTGAGCTACACCCTCAGCTTGATTTTTTTATTCTTTATTTTGAAACAGGGTCTCACTAAGTTGCAGAAGGCCTCAGGAGTTGCTGAGGCTGGCCTTAAACCTGCAATCCTCCTGTCTCAGCCTCCCAAGTACTGGGACTATAAGCGTGCACCTCTACGCCCAGCCAGTTGTAGCTCTGTTTCTTTTTTTTTCCCCCGGTACTGGGGATTGAGCCCAGGGACATTCTACCTCTGAGCTACATCCTTAGCCCTATTTTTAGTCTTTATTTTGAAACAGGGTCTCACTAAGTTGCGGAGGGCCTCACTAAATAGCTGAGGCTGGCCGAGAACTCGGATCCTCTGGCATTAGCCTCCCAAGTACTGGGATTACAAGCGTGCGCCACCACACCCGGCTCAGATGTAGCTCTTAATAACAGGAAAGTTTGGGTCCCATCTTTCCCATTGGAATGTCAGCCACATATATCCCTATTGTTTGCTTCTCATAAATATTTCTTCTTTAGCCAGGTATGGTGGCGCATGCTTGTAGTCCCAGTACTTGGAAGGCTGAGACAGGAGGATCGCAGGTTTGAGGCCAGCCTTAGCAATTTAGTGAGGCCCTCTGCGACTTAGTGAGATCCTATTTCAAAATAAAAAATAAAGTAGAGCTGAGGGTATAAATCAGAGGTAGAACGCCCCTAGGTTCAATCTCCAGTGCGCCTCCCCTCTCCCCCCAATATTTTTTCTTTACATTTGTTTCTTTCTTTTCATGTGTTTTCTAAGTCCTGCTGAGGCTTATCCTGTGTGTCGCTCTCTTACTTTTTGGCGCTGGCTGTTGAGGTGTCTGCTGCCTGGATGATGCTGGTCTCTGTCCCGCAGCGTCATTGCCTCTCAATTCCTTGCACCCTTACCATCATTTCCTGAGCTTTCCTTTCTGTTTCACTCTTGTTGTCTGTAATTTTATTGGGGACGCAAAGGAGAATGAGTCTAAGTGAAATAGTGTTTTCTATATTCCTTCTCCGGTGTGTATGTGTGTGTGTGTGTGTGTGTGTGTGTGTGTGTGTGTGTGTGTGTGTGAGAGAGAGAGAGAGAGAGAGAGAGAGACAGACAGACAGACAGACAGACAGACACCCAGAGGCAGACTGAGGATTGAACCCAGGGGTGTTCTACCTCTGAGCTACATACCCAGCCCTTTTTACTTTTATTCTTGAAATGGGATCTTGCTAGGTTGCTGAGTCTTGCTATATTGCTGAGGCTGTCCTTGAACTTGTGATCCCCCTGTGTCAGCCTCTTAAGTACTGGGATTACTGGCATGTACCTCCATACCTGACTCCTACTCTTATCTTGAGTGAAGTACATGTCTCCTTTTTTTGTTGTTGTTGTTACCCTGTCTTTATTTTCTTTGTTTCATTCATTTGTTCAAACTAGGGAACGATGTGTTTGGTCTTGCATATCCCCTACAGTGATGTCAGCATCTGCCTCCCCAGGTCTTGAGTTGAAAGAGCAGGGCTAGGTGTAAGTTCATGGACAGATGGTGGTCCGGCAGCCCAGGAAACGGATGTGGGGCTGGGACTGGGGTTCTCAATGGTGGGCTTCCTCGGTGGGCTTCCTCCTGTCTCACGGTGGGCTCTTTTCATATGGCTTAATGAAGCCACACCGTGAAGTGCCCGGTGCTTTTGCCCTGATTCTTTCTTGGTAGGGTCAGGCGTGGGTTAGAAAAAGCCCCAATTGGAAGTGGCTTAGCTGCCTTTGGGATTCCTCTGGAAATCTCACATGGGGATCCTGTGGTCCCCCCCCCCCCCGCCTTTGGTTTTCATCTTAACCGGCTCTGTTGCAAGGCCTCAAGGTAGAAGGCAGTGAGGTGGCCTTTCCTGATGCTCTGTACTAGCAGAAATTTCTCAGTAGGAGGTTTGTGCATGACTTCTCTTCTTGACTTTAAGGCTTTCTTTTTTTCAGTAGTTTTTAATTGTTGGAAAACTCACATAGAACACCTGTCATCTTAACCATTTTTAAGTGTACAGCTCAGTAGTGGGAGGTGCATTCACATCGCTGGGCTCCTCATCTTTACTTTGTGCAAAACTGAAACTGCTCTCATTACGCAGCTCTCCATGCCTCTACTTCCAGCTCCTGGGAACCACCATTCTACTCTCTTTATGACTTTGATTAAGTGGAATAACACAGTGTATCTTTTGGGGACGGGCTTACTTCCCTTAGCATTATATCCTTAAGATTTATCCATGCTGTAGTGTATGACAATGACAGGCTTTCCTTCTTTTTTAAAGGCTAAGTAATATTCCATTGTATGGATATACCACATTTGTTTATCTATTCTTTCCTCAGTGGACATTTGAGGTGCTTCCACCTCTTGTCTCTTATGAGTTGTGCTGTTAGGAACCTGGGGGTACAAATAGCTCTTGAAGACCCTGCTTTCATTTCTTTTGGGTGTATACCTAGATGTGAAATTGCTGAATTTTAATGTAATTTCGTATTTAGTTTTTGAGAAATGCTATTTTTAAATGTGACTCACCCCAACACTTATGCGAGTAATTCACCTCATCATTACTTTGAGTGGGCTGTACAGGGATTCTTTCCTTCATTCCACAGATGAGTAAACTGAGGCACAGAGAGGACAGTGGTTTCTCTGACGGGAGGTGGTGAGGGGGAGGCTCCGCCTCCTGGCCCCCGTCTTGCCTGCCGGGGAGGTCTGGCCTTCCACTTGGGGGCCGGCCTGTCTCCAGCCCTTCCTCAGGCAGTCTCTCCCTTTTTGTCAAGCTTCTGGTCTTCCTGCCACTCCCCTTCTCTGTCACCTGCCCAGCAGCCCCCAGGTTCTCCGGCCTCTTGGGCCCTCAGTTTCATCCTCTTGGAAATGGGCCTGTCCTCTCTGGGCTGGCTGCCGGCTGAGCCCCCACGCTCTCAGGGAGCTGCTCCAGGGCTGAGCAAGCATCTGCTTCCCCATCTGGTCTCAACTTTTTCTTAATTACCCACTGAATTGGCTTAACAAAACGCTGACAACTTGAATGAGACATTAGCTGATACATTGGCGTGCACGCCAGGGCCACACGGACTTTCCCAGACACCAGGAGCCAGCGGTCCCCGGCCAGAATCCTCGTTTTGGGCGAGTGGCAGGTGCCAGCCAAGGTCAGGGTCCTGATGGGGTCCCGCAGCTCCTAAGTGGGGTCTCTCTGTGGTTGGATGGAGGCTTCCGGCTCCCAGGCGTCCTTTTGGCTGGGTCACGTGTCCCCTGTCCCCACGTCTTTCGTTCCAGGTTACTGTCTCCGGTCTTATCAGTTTGGTTTCCTTTCTTCCATATTTCAAACTGGTCTTGAAGCAGCGGGAGTCTGTGGGCTGCAGCTGGGGAACATCAGCTGGGTGCTGCCGGCCACGCGGTGCGTCCTGCTCGCCTTTGGGCTCTTGTTTTCTGCGTCTGTATAAAGGGTCCCCATGTGAGGAGAAGCAGGTCTCATTCCCCTGGTTCTGAGAAGAAAGGCCAAGCCTCCCGTTCTCTCATCATGAGTGGGTAAGTAGAGTCAGAACCTAACTGGGTGGATGGAGTGGAGAACACAGGCTCCAGAGCCAGCCAGCCTGGATTCAAGTCCTACCTCTGCCACTCCGCCCTGTGTGACCTGGGGGAAGTTGCTAAACCTCTCTGCATCTTAGTTTTCTCTTTGTAGATGGGGAGATGCAAGCGCTCAGAGAATCTCACAAGAGAGAGAATTAATTATGAAAATTATATGGACCAATACATGTACAGCACTTGACACATATTAAGAACTCACTTGTTTTCTTTCTTCTTCTTCCTTCTCCTCCTCCTCCTCCTCTTCTTTTTTTGTACTGGGGATTGAACCCAGGGGCGTTCTACCTCCAAGTCACACCTCTGGTCCTTTTTACTTTTTCTTTTGAAACAGGGTCTTGCTAGTTGCTGAGAGTCTCCCTAAATTGCTGAGGCTGTCCTCCAACTGCAAGCCTCCTGTCCCAGTCTCCCCAAGGACTGGGGTTACAGGCATGAGCCACCATGTCCAGCTCACCTGTTTTCTTTAACTTCCCTTTTGGTGTAGTAGGTTAATTATACTCAGCTTAAGGCATGCTGCTGTCTTTGGCTTAGATACTAGATAGGGCCCTTCCTTGACTTAGTTTTTAATCCTTATTTTTCTCCGCCTGTTCACCTCACCCACTGCCAAGTCCTTCATTCTAAGATATTTAATATGCATCTTTTTGTTCATGTGTGTTCTTAGAAGAGAATGATATGTAATAATTTATGTAGTTACGTACTGCTTAGACCTCATTCTGATTCTTCGTTCCTCAGCTCATAGTTTTTTTATCTGTCCCCTGAGCCTTGTCTTCCATGATGGAAGGTTCTACAGGTTGAGTCTCCCTAAGCAGAATGTCCAGCATCAGAAACGTGCTAAAATCTGAAACTTCTGACTTGATGATGGATCTGGATTTTGGAACATTTCTGACGTGGGGTTTCCAGATTCAAGGGAGGCTCAACCAGTAAAGTCTATGCAGATATTCCATGTTGGCAAAGCTCAAGTCCGAAACACTTCTGGTCCTCCAGGCTATTGGATAAAGAATCCTTAGCCCGGACCATAGGGAATATAACCAGTCCCCTCTGATGAATAGATGTTACAGTTTTCTGGCTGTTCTGACCTTGTGGTGTTGGTAAGTTCACGGCAGGTCTTTGTAGACCTTGAACTTCTTATTTGCTTTACTCCCCCTCACCCCAAATACAGCCACAGTTCACGTCCTTGTACGTGTTCTCACGTGGACCTCCATGGACATCACTGACGTGATGTGTACCTAGAGTGGGATTTAGGATAGAATGAAATGGAGAATATTTAAAGGAAGCAAAAGGAATGGATGTTTTTGAAAAGCCCTGAATTGAGAAAAATTGTTAGTAGCATTTGGCCAATTAAAAAAGTTGTCTGCTAGCCAGGCATTGGTGGCGCACACCTGTAATCCTAGTCCTTGGGAAGCTGAGGCAGAATCATAAGTTCCAGTCCAGTCTCAGCAACTTAGCAAGGCTCTCAGCAACTTAGTGAGACCTTGTTTCGAAGTAAAAAAGTAAAGTAACTCAGAGATAGAATTTCCCTGGGTTCCATCCCCCCCAAGAAAAGGTTGTCTGTTGGGTGTGCCTTGAATTCTAGCTAGGACTCTTGCTTTTCCAGTTTTTAGCTTGAAATCACATTACTACATGCTCTTTGAAAACAGTTGAGATGGCACAGAAATAAAACAGAACCAGCCTGTTCACATTGCTCTGCATCCTCTGAGCCCATCTCTAGTAGGGAAGCTCTGAGACGGGAGTATGTCACATGAAGTTTTTCCTTACACGTTTACAAGCGCAAATGTGAACCATTTATATTGTTTTACAGCTTAGCTTTTCTCACTTAATAGGATGTCACAAGGTCATTCCACATTAGCTCCAATAAATCTGCCTCCAATTTTTTTTGTGTGTGTGTCCAATATTCTATCCTAAGGATCTGTGGTGGTTTATGTAACCTGTCCTCTTCTGATGCTTTGTGGGTGTCTCTGGCTGTTGTAACCAGAGAACCAGTGCTTCTTGTGGGGATGTTCTGCAGGTGATGAATCCCTGTAACTCTTGTATTTCTTTATTTTGCCTTTGTGATGTGTGTGTGTATGTGTGTGTGTGTGTGTGTGTGTGTGTGTGTGCGCGCGCGCGCTACTGGGAATTGAACCCAAGGGTTCTACCACTCAGCTACACCCCTACTCCTAGTTTATTTTTTATTTGGAAACAGGGTCTTGCTAAGTTGCTGTTGCTGGCTTCAAACTTGTGATCCTTCTGTCTCAGCCTCCCAAGTCCTGGGATTACAGCTGTGTGCTACCACGCCTGGTTTACTTTTGTTTTTGAAAGATATTCTTGTTAGCTGTCTGGACTGACAGTTTTGTTTTGTTTTTTTCTTTCTTTGAGTATATTAGAGATGTGACTTCACTGTCTTTTGGCTTGTTCCCGATGAAAAGTTAGCTATAATTCTTGTCTCTGTTTCTACGTGTTTTACAAAAATTCCTGACAACTTTTAAGTTTTCTGTCTCTCGTGATAAGCAATTTGATTATGATGTGCCTGAGAGTAGTTTTATAAATGTTTCTTCTACTTGGAATTCATTGAGCTTCTGGGCTCTCTGGGTTTATAATTAGCCAATTGAGAAAC
Source organism: Graphiurus murinus (assembly GCA_004027655.1). Classification (NCBI taxonomy): domain Eukaryota; kingdom Metazoa; phylum Chordata; class Mammalia; order Rodentia; family Gliridae; genus Graphiurus; species Graphiurus murinus. The sequence continues at coordinate 6,561 of PVLC010038147.1, read as the reverse complement.
TTTGGGCCATTATTTTTTCAAATATTATTTCTCTTTTCCCCATCTCTTTTTGGGACTACATTTGCATGCATATTTCAGGCCTTTGGAACCTGTCACACAGCTCATAGGTGCCCTGTTTATTTTTTCTGTCTTTTTTTCCTTCTGTGTCCTGTGGCCTGTTAATAGTTTTTATTGCTGTGTCTTTATCAGTCTTTTTTTCTTTGCTATCTAATCTCAGTGTATTGTTTTTATCCTAGGTGTTGTAGTTTTTATTTCTGGAAGTTAGATTTGGGTCTTTTTTACATTTTGTATGTCTCTGTGACATGCTTAGGCCTCCTTGGTCTGAAATCAAGGCTTGGCAGGGCTTCCAGAAACCTTGTGGGGGTAGCCAGGTGTGATGGTGCATGCTTGTAATGCCAGTACTTGGGAGGCTGAGACGGAAGGATTGCAGGTTTGAGGACAACCTCAGAAACATAACAAGACTCTTAGTAGCTTAGCAAGACCCTTTTCAAAACAAATAAAATTGAACTGTGGGGGTGGTGGATGGTAGCTTGGAGGTAGAATGCCCCTGGGTTCAATCCGCAGTATCCCCCCTGCCCCCCAGAAGTTAAAAAGCCCTCTGGGGTTATCCATTTCCTTTTCAGCTTGTAGCAGCAACACCCATTCCTTGGCTCCTGGCTCCGTCCCTTTCTCCTCAAAGCCGGAGACATTGTGCAGAGGCCTTCTCAAACTCTGGTTCTCTCTTCTGCCTTCTGTTTAGAAGAACGCTGGTCCTGGGTACACCCAAATAAGCCAGATATTCTTCCCCACACAAGGTCATCTTATTAGCTAGCTTAATTCCTTATGCTTGTATCCTAACTCATTCAAGTTCTGGGATTAGGATGGGGACATCTTTGGGGGGCTCTATTCTGACTACCACAGGGGTTGAGCCCCTTGGAAAGAGTCTTTTGGAGACTTCCTCTTAAGCCTTTGACCAAAGCAGCCTTTAGAACCAAGCTGGGTTGGCACACTGGAGCCCGTGGGGCAGATCTATCCTGCGGTCCTCTCTCGTACTCTCCATGGCTGGTTTCATTCATTTCACAGTGACTCACAAGGCCTGACATACTTACTTTGTGGTGACCTTCTGTAGAAAACGTGTTCTGGCCCTAGCCTAGGGCTAACTTTTCCCCACTATTGAGTACACAGCCTGATGCCCAGTATATCAGGAAATTCCGCCTCCTTGGGTGTTGGGAGTGTGGATCTGTCCTAACCCCTTGTGAGCCGGGAGTGGTTGGTTCCCCTCGGTTCTTTCTGGTGGCTCTTCCTGCAGCTCAGTGGTGTCCTGACCCGGGTGCTGAGCAGTGTTCAGCCAGCGCCGCTACAGAATCGAGCTCACTGTCTGCAGCTCTCTCTTCTCCAGCTCTACCCTGCACAGTCCCTTCCATGTCCTCTTCACTCTGCTCCTCAACACAGGGAGACCCCTGGGCTCTGCACGGCTCTCCCTCCCTGCTCCATGCATGGAAATTCTCTAAGCAGTGAGTGGGGACAGTCGTAGGGCCCACCTGGATGGCATCCCCTCCTGTGGGCCTTGCTGACTGTGTTGCCATTTTCCAGTGTCCAGCAATCATTGTTTCTTATGTTTTGTCCAGTTTCTTCGTTGTTTAAGTTGGGTGATAAATCTGGACCTTCTTATTACTTCATCTTAATTAAAATCCACCAGTGCCTCTTATCAGTATTACCTTGCTTTGATTGATGTCACTTTTTGAAGATAGCATACTGGAGAAGGCAGTGTTTTGTAATAGACTGTGTATGCTAATATTACCAAATTGGCCCCTCAAAGGCTGTGCCCTTTTATACCTTTGGGAATGCCATTCTGGCAGCAGGACCTGTGGGGACATGATGGATAGGAGACTGCCTGGAGCCCTTTGGAGTACTGGGAACATGCCAAGGGTTATGGCTCTTAAGAAAGCTTCTCCTGTGAGTGCATTTGTGCGTGACTGTAGTCCCAGCTACCAGGAAGGCTCAGACAGAAGGATCTCAAGTTTGAGCCCAGCATAGGCAACACCGTTAGACACTTTTAAAACAACAACAAAGGGCTTCTCCTCCCCTGACTCGTGCTCTCCAATGGCCATTTTGGTCTTCCCACCTACTATAGGTCATTGTGGTCACTGTAGTTATTGTAGGACTATTACTTCCTTAGCAACCTGAGGGTGGCGAGGATGGCATCTTCCTTTGGACCCCTGCTTTCTTTTCCTGACATCTGCTGAGCATCTACAAATGTCAGATAACCTCCCAAGTGCTTCAGGTGGTCATTGTGATATAATTTAATTCCCTACACAACCAACGGAGCTTGGGATGAAGTAAGGTTACATACTGCTAATTCCCAGCAAAGCGATGATCTTTCCTTTTTTCCCTGCCTTTAAACTGAATCTGGCAGTTCATACAATAGACTCTTCATTTTAGTCAGGATCCCTTAGTTTGCCCAGGACAGAAACTCAAGTCACACTTGACAGGTTTGGCATACCTACCGTGACGCCCAGGTGATGTCAGCAGAAACACCTGCTCTCATCCCTCAGCTCCTGTCTCCTTGTGCTGACGTCTTCAGGGACCCCCCGTATCTCCCCCCACGCCGGACCCTCAACCGTGAGGCCCCAATGGAGATGATAACTGAATGTTGCTGGTTCAAACTTCTCTTTATTATATCTCTCTCTCTCCCACTGGGATCGAGGGCGCTACCCAAGCAGTAATAGTAACCATTCTCTTAACCCTGACAGTAACCATCTCTCTAACTGCAATTGCTTCTCTCACCCCACTCTCGTTCTCCGTAATCGTTCCTCGCAATAGTACCTCTCCAACAACCTTTCTCTCCAGCAACCAACCATCCACCAGCAACCAACCAACCTCTCCTCCCCAAACCTCTCTCTCTCCCGCAGGAGGTGGAGGCTCTTAAAGCCGTGCAGGGCTTGAGCCACGAGGTGCCCGCATACAGCTCTCACCTGGGCAGGCCACGGGCCGGGCGTGCTGGTGCATGCGCTCTAGCGTGGGGCAGCCCTAGGATGTTACCACCTGCAGCCGCTCCTGGCATACTGCCAGGCGCCATCTAGAGGCGGGGTCTCTCCGGCTGGGCTAAGACCCCAACACCCCCGCCCCCTCCTCGGTGGCAAATGTGGCTTAGCAGTGCCACAGCAGTGGATAATCCTGTTGGATGGTGGCGAGGGCTTGTGTATGCACAGAGAAGCCCTTGAACCTGCACTCGTGGCCCTTGTGAGGGGCTGCACTGCAGGCTCCTGGGAAGCGCAGCCCTTACCCAGTGACCTGCAGCAGCTGTGGCATCACAAGCCCCCTTGCATCTTTAGGAGAGCAGCACTTTTCCGAGGGTGGCCCAGGGTCTCCTGCCTTAGAGCCTTGGGGGCCAGCTGGCGGTGAGTGCGGTCCCTGTCATCAGGCTTGGTGCCTCTGAAGCTCTGGGATGCACGGTGGGGAATTGGAGTTTAACAGACTCCATGAGCTAAGCCGTGCTTTCACGCACAAAGGTGAGAGCTGTGGTCAGAGTACATTCTCTGGGGTGTTTAGTAAGGCAGTTGCCTCCTTTCCAAGGGGACGTTTGTCTAATTGATCCAGATTTAAGGCGTCCCCGCCTTTCTAATGTAGCTGCCCCTTTCAGCTTAATTGGGGCATCACTGTTGGGGGGTCAGATCTGAAGTGTGGGGTCCCTTTCTGCAGAGGCGAGCATTATTACTTTTCCATCCAGCACTTGCTGCGTCTCAAGACATAACCTAGAAATTCCACGAGAAGAAAGGATGGCACCCAGTGTGCTCACATTCTTACTAAGAAACCCCGACACCCACGGCCTGTGACTCAGCAGGGGCAGCCCCGAGTCCAGGAGCCTCTGCCCTTGCCCTTTGCTATGGAAAAGCTCAGTAACTTGTGTAATACCACATCTCACTTGTTCGTGAGTTAAGACCTTAACACTTTGTAGAGAAAATCATTATTTTTACCCACTACAGGATTTCAAAACCCTTTTTAGCCAAAGATCCCTCTCGTAAATGAGGTCTTATACAGGAGCTCAGGGTATTACATAGATACCGTGCTTTTTTTTTTAATTGAGGAAGGAGGACTGCATTATGATTTTTGCTAGACTCCAGGCACTTTTGGCTTTGTGGGTTCCTTCCTGCATAAGAAATAGTAAAAATTATACTTTATGATTGCATTGGTATAAAGATATTATTTGTTACACATTTTCTTTGACTTGGGTTTTTTTTTTTCACCCTTGAATTCTGATTTTAAAAGAAATGAAAGCATTTTTTTTGTGGGCCTCTAAAAGTGTCGTGGGCTCTGGGCACTGAGCCCTTATGGTGAAGTCGGCCTTGGAGGAGACAGGTCCTGCTGTGTGACTACCCTGGCTGGCCCCAAGGCGGCTGGGGGAACCACGATTGAAGCCCATCATGCAGCGTGTCGCACATCCCTTGAACCCTCAGACACTGCCTCTGTTTCACTAGGCAGCGCTTGAAGATCGCAGAATCCTAAGACATCACAGTAAGGGTGGATGCCAAGAATCCTTCCTCCCTACCGTGGTTTGTGTAGGGTTTGTCCTCTGAAACTCACGCTGAAAGTCGGTGGCAGTGCTGGTGCGGGCCTTGAGAGGTGGTTAAGAGGGATTGATGTCTTTCTCTCGGAAGGGGGTTCATTGTCACACAGAGGTTGTTGTAAAAGCTTCTCATGCTTTGTCCTCTTCCCCATGTAGCCCCGCGCCCTTCCACTTTCCTGCCATGTTATGACACTGTGTGAGGCCCTCGCCGGGTGGAGAGTCACACCCTCAGACTTCCCAGCCTCCAATCCATGAGCCACAATAAACTTTTTTTTTGGCTCGGGATTGAACCCAGGGCCTTGCACATGTTAGGCAAGTGCTCTACCTTCCCCAGCCCTTAACACCAAACTCTTTGTGAATCACCTGCTTCAGGTATTCTGTCGTAGCAACAGAAGATGGAATAGACTCCCTTACTTCCCAAAACAAACACACACACACACACACACACACACACACACACACATACACACTTAGGTATTGTCCTTCAGTTTATTTTTTTTTCCCTATGGTACTAGGGATTGAGCCCAGGGGCATTCTATCTCTATCTGAGCTACACCCCCAACCTATTTTTTATTCTTTATTTGAAACAGGGTCTCATGAAATTGCGGAGGGCTCACTAAGTAACCGAGGCTGGCTGAGAACCCGATCCTCCTGTCTCAGCCTCCCAAGTACTGGGATTCTAAGTGTGTGCTGCCACTTTCTTAAGCATCCTTCCTGCTTGAACTCCTTTTGGGACAGAGAGCTCATGCCTCTTTTTAGGCATCTTTTCTGCTCCAGTGCTGTAGGGCTTTGTGAGTACCGTTACCATTTATTCACCTAAGCCAGTGAATTCTGTAGTGCCCAAGCTACTGCTGGGCTGCAGTAGGAATGAGAAGTCCAGGGTTTGAGGCAGGCTCTGCCCCTCCACTGCTGTGTGGCCTGAACACAGATGCTCTCCCTCTCTGAGCTTGAGGTGCTCCTGGGGTGTTGTGAGCTTGCCCAGGCACGTTGGGGAGGGGGGATGAGCTTGCTGGCCCACCCTGGAAGGTATCACCACTTCCAGGCTGGGTGGGTCTAGGTATGGGCAGTAGCTTGGCACAGTAGAGATGTGCACTGCTTCCTCATCCCACCCAGCCTCTGAGCACCTGGTGTGTGGATGAAAGATGCCCTCCTACCGTTCCCCCCACTCTAGTAGCTACGGTCCAGCCTGTCTCTGACCTCACCCCCCCATGCTGCCCCTGGTCCTTGCCATACTAAACATGCATCCACTGGATGCCCCCAGGATTCCCACCGCACACTCGGTTCACACTGTCCCTCTCGTTGGGCTGTTGGTGTGCTGACTTCCCAGGCCACAGAGAATGGGGTACAGAGTGAGCCCCATCTTGGCTCCTGGCAGGTAGGGAGTCTCCTGGCCAGCCAGCTTCTAGTCCCAGGCTGGTGTTGGTTCACTTGGTTCTTGCTTCCCACTTGGCAATCTCTGGTTCCGGCCAAGGCCACTTACCATGAGCCAGTGGGGCTGGACCTACAGCCAGAGCTCAGCGTCAGGGGCTTAGAAGTTCCTGGAAATGGTGACTTATTACTGGCCTACTAATGAGCATGTCTCTGCCAGCCAGGTGTGTTCAGGTGTGCGATGCTGCTCTGAAGGATGTCCTCTTAGGCACGGGGAGGGATTTTTCCTTTTGTATGTGAGTCTGGCTCCTCGGGGTTGTCTTTTTTTCCCCTCAAATAATTCATCCAAGTCTATACCAAGGGAGAAGTCACTTTCATAGAATGGTTCATACAAGAACACTTCCCTCCATCCATCAGTCCTACCCTGCTTCCCATCCCAGATGCGCTAAATTCCTTACCCTTCCCTCTGCTGGAGATCAATCCCAGGGCTTTGCACATGCCAGGCAAGCACTGTACCACTGAGCTATACCCCAGCCCAAACTTTCTGCTTTCTAAGCAGTATCTTCTCACAGGATCTTTCTGTTGTATTTAAAACAATAAAACCAAAGTTTTTTATATTATTATTATAAAAAGTAGAAAGTGCTCCT